>VUQI01050252.1:0-11703 GCA_015106735.1 Paratilapia polleni | reverse complement strand
CTGTAGTGAATTTAAAACAAAAACAAAAAAAAAAAACCCACAACAAAACAAACAAAAAAAACCCATCACCACAACTCTTTGGGCTCAAACTTTAATTTACTTTAATAATACATTTGTAAAATTACAGAAACAACATTGGCAGCTCATTACCCAGACATTGTTCTCTAATTATAAAACAAATTTCCTGTTAATTCACCAAAAATGTCCTGTTTTTACTGTGGACCTGCTTTAATAACTAACATTTCTATAGTAAATAGTGACTTTTTTTCTGTTATTTAATGGAATACTAACAGTAGTGTGGTTACACAGTGTAGTGGTTAACACATTTATTGGATTGGACCCTTTGGTGGCCTGTTCTAGACCCCAGGCCAGATGTTTGACACCCCTGATCTAAAGAAATACTGCAGATCATTGGAGACAAAACAGCTTTAATCTACATTCATGTACTTTGTTACGCTATGGCCACATGATGCTTCTTTAACTGTGTCTTAATATATACTTAGCACAAAAAGTAAGGAAATTTGTGTATGGTTCATTATTTCTTTGTTGTAGCAATGCTTCCCGGGAATAAATCGCCTACCATTGGAAAGCCTGTTTATTTCCCTTTAAATGGGGCCACATTTGTAAGGAAAATGCATTTGTGGGTTGAGCAGCAGAGTTGAGTATGTGGGTTGCGTTCACGAAGAACTTGCCAAATCTTCTCTGCCAATGCCAAACAGCTTATTCTGCTACTGACTCTTGTTTGGTGTCGTTTATTGGATTGGATGATTGAAGTCTGAAGAAACAATTCAACAATTTATTCATTTAACAAACAGGGGCCTCAGTAGCATGTGGAAGAACCATACACAGCCACAACAGCCTGGCACCTCCTCCTCATGCTGATCACCAGCTTGGTTACGCAATGCTGTGGGATGGGCGCAACCCACATACTCAACTCTGCTGCTCAACCCACAAATGCATTTTCCTCAAATGTGGCACCATTTAAAGGGAAATAAACAGGCTTTCCAGCGGAATAAGATTTATTGCCAAGAAGCATTGTTACAACAAAGAAATAATCGACCAAACACAAATTTCCTTACTTTTTGTGCTAAGTATATATTTTCATTCGAAGACGCCTTGTGGTTTTGTATCACAGCCTGTATAGAAATGTAACTCACAGATTTGTTTGAAAAAGGCACAAAGAAAATACAAAGAAAAACCCACTATTTAGCCAACATGAACACAGGGCCACATCTAAATGTAGCCAGCAGAGGTCAGCACTGCTCTTCAATCTGTCTGGGTCTTCTATTCACTGCCAAAACGTGCACCTGCTTAACAGTGCAAGCACAATCAGCCCATTCTGCTTTGTCCTTTATCTCTTGATTATGTTTTCCTCTCTGACGTCACCTTCTCCACTTTTTACATTTGTATTACAATGTATTAACTTATTTTATACTTTATTTTGTCCTTGAATTCTTCCACTGAGCATCATCTATTACTTCCTTCATTGTATTCATTCTGTCTCCTCATCTTCGCTCCTCCCTTCTCTCCTCCTCCTCCCACTTGTCTCATTCAGCTCAATCTTGCGCGTATCACCTCTGACCTTGGCCTTAAAGCCAGTGTTTGCCCACCGATTCAAGATACTGAAGTAGTCACATGACTGTGGGCATTGGCATGCACGCTGCTGCAAGTGCATTAAAATGAATGACGCACACACACACACCTCCCTTTTTGGTCAATTCAGGCTAGATTGGCTTTGTGTATGTCTGCGCTGTTGCATCCGTGTGGGAAAGAGGATCATTGTCTTCTGTTCTTCCCCATTCAGTCGTCTCAGATATCCTTTGGCTGGCAGAACATGACATCTCTCACTGTCCAGGTCCCTGCAGCTTTGCTATGAAAGAAGGGAGTTAGATGACAGAGAGAATGAGAGAACAGAGCAAGAAGGATTTGGGCATAGGCAGAAGGGGGCCTCTCAAAAGTCTATTTGAAAGTGCAAATGAGCAAAGGAGGGGGCGAAAGGGAGAGATGAGAGTGAGAGAGAGAGAGAGCAAGGGAACGAGTGAGGGAGGGGGCAGAGACGAGGAGAGCGTTCCTGCCGATGCTCACGTAGGCCACAGCTGCAGAGACGCAGTTACCACTCTCATCTTTGTGCCCCCGCAACACTAACAGCCCTGATTCAATTCTGTTGGTCCCCCCCTTCTTCCACCATCACGCTCATCTCTGTCACGCTGCTAGTCACACTCTCTGCCTCGCGCCTCTAAAATCCAATACAGATGAAGGGATATTTGACGAGTGCACTGGGACAAATGGGATGCAGACGGGACTTTGGATATAGGTCGGAATACATACATGGTCTCAAAGGGGGCCACACGCTCAAATCGTCACAGGTGCTTCTACAGAAAAAGAAAAGTGGTCACGCTGTGCCTCTTTTGTGTCTGCTCTGTTATCTAACACATTCCTGCCTGTGCACTGACACAAAAACTGCAGTTTTCCAGAAAAACACACACTCTGTGAGTACAATTTGTGTGCACAGAGACAGAAAAACCGCCGCCGTGCACCTCAGATTATCCTGGTGACATCATCACCCCCTCTGAGGCTGCCAGTCTGCTTGGCTGGTTGCTGACTCCCGACTTCACTATACAGTAGTCTGATCCAATTCAGAAAAGGTGCTATACACTGTAATCTTCTCCCTCTCTATTCGCCCTATTGTTATCATGCAGTTTGACTCCTATAGCCATTCAAAACATAATTAAACATGCCCTGTTATTCTCCTTAATCACCAGACATGTAAAGAATACAGTCACAATAGAACAGTATTAATGTGATGGAGTTATAAAAGGAAGACAGACAGCCAAAGAGATATAATGGATCTAAAACCTTAACTTCATGCAGTAAAGGCTGATTATTATCATTGTTGTAGTCTGCATATAAAACAGACAAAGAACTATAGATCCTGCACTCAGATTTGGAACAAAGGGACACGGGGAAAACATATGTTCTTGTCTTCAGCTTTCTTTCTCATTTATTATTGAGCTTGTTTTTTAAATAACTAGCATTACAGCAAATATAATGCTTAAATTAAGCTACAACATGTATTTTTAAGTTACAGACAACAGCAAAAAACAAAAACACAAACAAAACAAAACAAACAAGAAAAAAAAACATGCTATCTCACAATCTAGTCTCAAACCCTAAGAACAGTCACAGCAGGTCATTAATGCAGAATGAACCGCAGACACAGACCACCTGGTTGTCTTCTCTCGCGCATTACCCTTAAGAAGTGGGTTTATGGTTACAGTCATCATTCATTCGTCATTTCCTGTTAGGGAGAATTCCTACAGTCCAGACTGGACACCCAGGTTTTATTTTAGGCAATCATGGAAAGTCTGCAAGGTATTACTTAACAGGGATCAGTTGCAATCCCACTCTTGCCACTCTTAGTGCAGCTTTGACGTCTTTTTCCTCCTACTTTTACTTGCTCATGCATTACTCAAAGACCAGATACCTCCAGCTCTGGGCCACAATGGCTTACATTACATTCTTGTGTTGGTCTCTCTGTTCCTTAAAATGCAACATGGTGTGCTTGCTGCAGGAAAACAGTTTGATCTGTCCTCACCTTTAGACCAAGAGTAGTCAAGCGTTAAATTAATATGGCTTTGGATTCCCAGTTGAGATTGCTCTGTCCTGTTCTGCCTTTATGGCTTTTATAGCAGATGATGTCCTGCTGGCTGTATGGAGACAGTGTTGTTTCAGCTGGAGCCAGAATGTGTGCATATATGTGCCGGCGTATTTGCAAGACATGCATAGCCAATATGTGCAGGAAGTGAGTTTGTGCATAATGGCATCATGTGTTATGTCTGAAATTGTCATGAAACAGACAACTGATTCATCTATGTCTCATTAAACTGTAGATTTTCATACTTCCAGATGGAATTACTAGTCAGAATTTTTTATGAATGATTGTCTGGGTTTGTCCACCAGTGGCTGCTGTTGACTCAGTAACAGGCGTGCCTGGTAACAGTTTCTGTGTACGAGGCAGGCTGCACGTTGCCGAGGCACTGGGTGCGCATGCCAACTGGACAGACTGTCAGCTGCTTTCTCACTGGCAGTCCGTGTAGGTCAAAGTCAGACTGTGGCCAATACTGCTCTCTCTCTCTCTCTCTCTATCTCTCTTACACACACACAGTCATGATCTCATTCTTTCCCTTTAACTCTATATCTCCCCTTCTTGACTTTGAACTCACATTCACACACTGAACCTCTAATTTTCCTACCACTTGCTCCTCTTGCTGTACACACAAATCATCTACTGTATATGCTGGATCACATTTACATCTATAAAGGTGTGTGTGGTAATTCCAGTCCCTCACTTTCCACCCTGTCTGAGGTTTCACATCCTGGTGCCTTTCTGAGGAATTGAACAAAACTCAGTCAGGGTGGAGCTGAACACAGCCTCCCAGCAGCAGGATTTAGCCCAAACTGGCTTAAAGTAGTATGGTTGGAAGAGACTAGAAAAAGCAGGTGGAGTTCTTTGGCAAATGTGTTTTGTGAGTTTGCATGTGTGTATGTCGCAAGGGTCACATTAATAGAGGTCTGTCAGATTTCCAGCTGATATTTGATAAGCATTCACACAGCAACAATCTGTTAGGTAACATGATGCTATTTGAGCCGCTGCTCAAATGAGTCTATTTTGGAGTAAAGCCCTGTAATAAAACGCAGCATGATGCTGTAGAAACTTTGACCAGATTAGTTTGCAAAAAGAAGTCATGTGCGTGTGTGTGTTTCTCGGGGGCAGTGGCAATAAAAATAGAGATGTGATCGGTCAACAATGCTTCTCATAACCTTCAGTCTCGACTGTGAATATCCGTGTGCATAATTTTTTGAGCTATTTTTGTTTGTGTCTGTCAGCATTTAAAGTTTCTCTTTTTTCTAGAGCTGGATTCTTCAGCTGACTGGCCTTCGTGATTGTCATCTCTTCTCTTTCACCTTGTCAGGCTGTATGTTACCAGGACCATTGTTGCCTGCCGGCCTGTCAATCTGTCATTTATTTGCACAGTAGCACTGCTATTAACTGTCCCTTTTCTAAGTAAAGGTGTCCTGAAGAGGTCATGAGAAGTTTGTAGCATGTCACTCATAATTTAAGTTAGACCAATGACATCCCAACAGCTTGATATCTGCGTCTGTCAGGAATATAAGATGCTACAGCACAGTGGCTGTTTCTAATCAATAGTCATGCTATCGTGAAAAAAAAAAAAAAAGGTGCAGATGCCGAATAATATGTGTGTTGTTCCCATGCCTTTTTCCTCTAGCACCATTTTCAAATAACACCACAGCTGTGGGATGGACTGCTATAACGTTGGCCTGAGCCATTGTTGTTCCCAGAAGCTGAGTTTTACTGGTTTGAACTGCTGCAGCGACACCATGAGGTTGATAGTTTTGATTTTTGGGGAAATGAGAATCGAGTCATTGGATTTTTTTTGAAAATTGCTACAAATATTCAATGTTTCTAGAAAAAAAAGTAGAATGAAGATGTATTACACATTGCTTGATACCTTTTTTAGAAAGTAATTCTTTTCATAGCTTATTTACTCCCTGTAGAAAGTAATTAATTGCACTAACTGTGACATTACTTTCTTTTGATTTCTCATGGCCTGATATGCATTGTAGTATATGCCCATGCTACAGTATTGTTTGGCCTGTTCATACTATTGTCATGAAATGATACGATGCTTTTGAAAGGTGCTGTAGGTGCATAAATTGAAAAAAATAAAATAAAATAAAATAAAATAAAAAATAAAGGGTCACTGTAGCCCATTGCTAGGTGGTTGCTAGGCAACATGATGACATTATGATATACCATGTGCAATTCAGCTTTTGTAGGTATAAATGAGATGGTATTATTGTGAAATGAAAACGATATGATGCTTTCGTAAGTTGTTGTACAAAAGGCAAAAAAGAGGTCATTGTAGCCCCTTGCTAAGTGGTTACCAGGCAACATGATGACATCATAATATCTGATATAGATAAAAACCTTCAGGGACCTAAGATGTATCTGTGTTGCCAGTTTTGGTTGCTCAACTCCTGATTGTGTTGGAGGAGTTGGCAGCCAAAGAAACAAACACACATACACACACACACACACACACACACACACACACACAGAGTTTGTGTATTATAGTAAGATTAGCAGTTAATCAGTAGTTAGCCTACATGCCCACACACCAACACAAATTCCTGTCCTAATAAGGACCCACAGAAGATCTTTCTTTTAGTTTGTTTGAACAGAAAGCCGACAGCAGTAACTAAGAAAAAGGCCAAAAGAACACTTCACAGATAAATGATGCATGCACTGTAGAAACAGGTACAAATGAAACTACAATACTACAACCCTGACTGCTAATCACTGCTTTTGTTACCAACTTAAAATCAAGCTTTGCTATTGGCATACATTGAGCTGTAGCATCATAATGGGTTTGGGGTTCTTCACTAGTATTGTGTTAGCATGCTGTCTTTGCAGACGCTTGCAGCAGCAGTGGATAGGGCGCAATTTTAACTGTGCCATCACATTCTTTTCCTTTTGTACAATAAAAATAAAAGTAATATTCATATCTGCACTCTTCAAAAGTTACAAACCACTCTACTGTTTTTTTCCTCCCTACACACAAACTGAACTCAAATGATTGTAGCACAAGTGTGCAGCAAAAGGGCATATTTGACTTTTTTTTCTATTAGCCAATTCTGCAGCTAATTGAATGTAACGCAAGTAATAACACAATTGTTTAATTAGTAACTCTAATATTATTACTGTATTTAGTACAGTAATGCATTACATTACTGTGTTCCAGTAGCATTCCTGCTTTCCTGACAGTAAAATCAGTGAAATCTAAAAATAGACATTAATTAAAACATACCAAAGTGAAAGTGATTCCTTTCTTTTTCTCAAGCAGCATTCTATCATAAAGCTTGTCCTCTATTTGCAGCCATCCTTTAAATTACTGCCATCTTGTGGCCACAGTTGGCTGTTGTCTCTGGAAGCAGGCTTAACTCTGCTTGACTGCAATTCCATTGGAATCTGTATGGGGCTCCCGTTTTGTCCCATTAACAACAGCTTGAGCTTGTCAAGCTGAGAGGCCAGCAGCTTATCTTGTTGTTTGCGCATTGTGGATAAATCTCTGGTCTTTGATGGGAAACTGATGGGAGAACAGTGTGCTAGACAGCTGCTGCTGGCTCTGCTTTCACTGCTCTGAGATCAGTTACCAGCTGCATGTTTGTGGAGACCTAGCATTAGCAAGTAAATGAGCCCTCTGTGAGTTATCATCTTAACAAGTTTTCTCTTATTAACCACCTTAGCCAACATGTGATGTAGTTAGAGTGTACTGTGAAGTATCTTTTAATAACTCCTTTAGCTCATTAGCAATGAAAGCCTTGATGATGGAGAGGGGAACATCAGCCATGTCTGGTTTAAAGAAACAGACAAGTTGAACAGGTGGAGGGTCCACCAGCACTTTTAGAGTAGCATCTCTGAGAAATCACTTGGTTGACTGAATGTACTAAGTTTAACCAGCTCTTTTGCGAATACACCACCTTAATGTTTCATTAACACTACTCAAGCCTTTTAATTCAGGTGTGATCTTTTTATTTTATAAATATATTTAATAATATATATATATATATATAATATAATATAATATAATATATATATATAATATTTACTTTTTAAAAATTAAGATGTAGGTCTGTTTTTCTGAGCTAATTAAAAGCTGTTTTTTTTTTTTTTTTTTTTTAAAGATATGTGGTCCTCACAGGACGGCCACTACAAATACATGATTTTATGTAGTATGATGCATTACTGTACATTAAACATCTGCAGTAGTAATATTGATCCACTGATGGGCAACATTTTCCTGCAGAAAAAGTATTTTTAATCTTGATACTTTAAGTAAAATTTGCCAATAAACAGTTTTATGTGTAGTGAGGTGTTTTCATAGTGCGGTATTGCTACTTTTACTAACGGAATGGTTGTATAAAATACCTCCAGCACTTGTCATTGTCAGCTAATGCTAAATATTTCGATGATTTTACAGTTCTTCAGCCAGGAATGAGTGCTGAAAGGTGAAGATGTCCATGAAGAATGCAGCAAGCTCCAAGAGGCTGTCAGCATGTATAAAAGAATAAAAGGCAGACAATATCATGAAGCAGTACTGGTGATGGTGGTAGTGGGGGGTCGTCTCTGCTTGTCACTGCTGTGTTACAGAAAAATTGTATGTGATTATAGTAACACATTACTTTGGAGCGTGTTACACTCTACAATGGTAAACATTGTACCTGCATCAGTGTATCAGCTAATCCCAGCAAACGCAGTTGAAATAGTGATATTTTCTCCCGGGTCAAAACTGGTTGCAGTGTGATGGTAATATCTCAACTGTAGGTGGATGGATGTTGACGTTGTTTCCATGTAGAATCGAGGTCTACTCAGACAAATCAAGAAATATCAATCAGATTATTGTAATTAAACCATTAAATGCATATGTCGGTTTTTTAAAACATGATGTCATGATTGGATTGTTTAATATATCTGAATTTGGCTTTGTTTTTTTCTATATTCTAGTGTTTCAAGTTTTGATTCCTGTCTTGGTTCTATTTGGGGTCCCTGCCTTGGTTTTATTTTTCTTTTAATGCTTTTCAGTTTTGTGATATTATTAGGCCCACCTTTTGGTTTTGTCTTTAGGTTGTTATCATATCTGCCTCCCCAGTGTTTCTTTGTTCAGTGTAGATTTTCTTGTCTCCGTATTTAATTGGGTTCTTTGTAATTTCTCTGTTTTACTTCCTCCCCTGTAACTGCTTTCACTGTCTGTGTCTCGTGCTTCCAGCTGTTTCCACTTCTCTAATCATAGCTTCTCTAATAAATAGTCTTGTCCTTCCCCTTAGTCTTTGTGTCTGTTTTTCCCGGCTCTCTATGAAGGTTTTTGGATTTCTATTTCTTTCTGTTTCTGTTTCTTCCTGTTTTGGAGCTTCTTTGAACTACAGCCTAATAAAAGGTTTGCTTTTTGTTATTTTGTCTGCCTTGAGTCCTTTATTTGGGTCTTTTATGCCATGGACTGTGACACGATGATATTTCATTGAGAACTTATTTGGTCATTAAATTGTTATGAACAATTGGCCACACAACATCTTCTTTCTCCACTCACACAGACTAGTCCTACCACAGGAAAAAATATTCTGTCTCATTTGTTGAAGTGAGGTTAACATGTCTGGACTGTAACCACCAACACCTCTCTGCCCCTGATGTCAGCATTATAAAAGCCCCATCATGTGAACACTTTAGTGTGTAGTCCTTAGTTGGATAAGAAATGAGCCTGAGAGTAGGAGGTCAGGAGTATGTTAAGAAAAAATGTCTCAGAAAATGTTTTATTTCATTTTGTTGTCGCTGATAGAAAGATAACATAAAGCAATTATTGAACACAAACCTACTCTGGCTAGAAAGTCTAACAAGGATGTCCAGGGAAGTATGTCAAGCCAACAGTGACGTTGGCACAACTTTCATTTTGGATTTATTTTTCAACCAAGACTAAAAGACAAGAAAACATGGTCAACAGACAGTTATTCAATGTTGAAATGTTTCCTGCGATGTTAGCAAGCTAATGGTAATGTAGTTTATTCTTCACAGCTGCTCATATGCATGTAGACCTATTCACCAGTGGGGTTCCATCAGGGCAAGCAAGGTGAGCACTGCTTGTCCCATGAAATCTAAAAACAGACATCAGTTGAAACCGAACTGAAAGTGATCTCTCTCCTTGCATCTCAAAGAGTGTTCTGTCATAAAGCTTTTCTCATTGCCTATTTACGTCCTTTAAGTTATTGCCATCTTGTGGCCACAGTTGACTATTGTCTCTGGAAGCAGGCTTAACTCTGCTTGACTCCAATTTCAGTGAAATCTGTAGCATATGTCGGTTTCATGGGAGTATCTATGTCCCTTGACCTGGGCAAGTTGAAAGGGCAGGACCTTTTTTTTGTTTTTTAGTGCATGCACATTGTGGATAAACCTGAGGCCAACATGCGATGAAGAGGAGTCAGCGTGTAGTGTGAAGAAGTTTTTAATAATTCCTTTAGCACATTAGCAAAGAAAGCCTTGATGATGGAAGACGTAAGCTCCTTTGCATTTTTCTGCAGAATAAGTAGCCTACCTTAACTTTTGATACTTCATGTGGAATTTGCCAATAATACAGTTAATTAATATAATTTTATGTGTATTGAGATGCTTTGATTGTGTGGTATTGTTACTTTTCCTGAAGGAATGGTTTGAAAAAATTCCTCCAGCACTTGTCATTGTCAGGCAATGGTAAGTGTTTAACTACAGAAGTAATAATTTTTCCAATTCTTCAGCCAGGAAGGCGTGCTGAAAGGTGAAAATGTCCATGCAGAGTGTTGCATACATAATAAATACAAGACAGGCAGTATGTTGTAATCTGGTCCACTTTGTCTTGTTAAATAGTGACGAAGGGCGGGGGCGGGTGGGGGTTGGTTCATTGTCTCTGCTTGTCTTTCTGTAAAAGTTACTGTGTGCCACCGCTATTCAGTACACTTCTGTTAGTAAACGTCCATGTAGTACACTGTGTACACTAAATATTTACTTATGTAGTGTATCAATAGAGTTTGGGATTGTGACGTTACCAATCTGATGCATTATGGGACCATTGATAATGGAATATGGAAGTTGATAATGGAATATACGGAGGTGGAGATTGCATTTGGGTTTGAAAGTTAAATTGTGGACATTAGAAACTCATCAGAATGGTGAACTGCTGTGTTGTAAAATAACACAACCGTACATATGACCGGAATGGAGTCCCTTTACGGAATGGAGTAAGATTTTTGTGCTTTCCAGCTTGGAAGCAGCAACAAGGAGCTGGGGTCACAGCGCATGGCTTGGGTAGCAGTTGGAAGAAGGAAAAACATCACCTTCAACAACATTTAGGAAAATATGTTTGTGTGATCACGACATTCTCATACTGGTAAGTTATATGAGCATACAACAGTTAAATATAGCATATTTAACTGTTGTAGTTACATGTAATAGGGCTGTTTCTAGGTTACACAACAATGACGTTGTAGATGTGGCAGCTACACTATACTGCCAAAAGTATTCACTCACCCATCCAAATCATTGAATTCAGGTGTTCCAATCACTTCCATGGCCACAGGTGTGTAAAATCAAGCACCTAGACATGCAGACTGCTTCTACAAACATTTGTGAAAGAATGGGTCGCTCTCAGGAGCTCAGTGAATTCCAGCGTGGTACCGTGATAGGATGCCACCTGTGCAATAAGTCCAGTCATGAAATTTCCTCTCTACTAAATATTCCACAGTCAACTGTTAGTGGTATGATAACAAAGTGGAAACGATTGGGAACGACAGCAACTCAGCCACGAAGTGGTAGGCCACGTAAAATCACAGAGCAGGGTCAGCGGATGCTGAGGCGCATAGTGCGCAGAGGTCGCCAACTTTCTGCAGAGTCAATAGCTACAGACCTCCAAACTTCATGTGGCCTTCAGATTAGTTCAAGAACAGTGCGTAGAGAGCTTCATGGAATGGGTTTCCGTGGCCGAGCAGCTGCATCCAAGCCTTCCATCACCAAGCGCAATGCAAAGCGTCAGATGCAGTGGTGTAATGCACGCCACCACTGGACTCTAGAGCAGTGGAGACGTGTTCTCTGGAGTGACGAAT
>VUQI01050247.1:0-10129 GCA_015106735.1 Paratilapia polleni | reverse complement strand
CCTTCGCCCGCACCGGCTACAGGGGCCTGGCTAGCTACAGGATTTTCAATGGTGCGGAGTCGAGTCTCCAATTCATTGAGCCTGGCCTCCAAAGCTACAAACTGGCTACATTTATTACAAGTATCATTATTAATAAAGGAGGCCGAGGAATAGCTAAACATTTGACACACAGAGCAGGAAAGAGGTGAGACAGGAGAAGCCATGCTGACAGTGATTCGGCTACGAGCTAAGCTAAAAGCTACGCTAGTGAATCCCTTAAGACACAATGAGTGAATGATATGAATATAATTTGCAGGTGATTCAGCAGAAAGTGTGCTATTAATAAAGCACGTGTAGGTTACTCTATGAAAATAAGTCACTATGTGAAAGTTAGTAGTTAGTTAATCAAGCTACACAAGTTAAGCTACACAACAAGCACCACTATGCGATGCTACAGGAACAGGAAATTTTACGATTCTACAGTCCACACCAAGTGAGAGCGCCACCACATTATCATCTGCATTGTGGACAAACATCTCCACTTTGGTCTCATCTGTCCAAAGGACATTGTTCCAGAGGTCTTGTAGTTTGTTCAGATGCAGCTTTGCAAACCTAAGCTGTGCCATGTTCTTTTTAGAGAGAATAGGCTTGCTCCTGGCAACCCTTCCAAACAAGTCATACTTGCTCATTCTTTTTCTAATTGTCCTGTCATGAACTTGCTAACATTTAACATGCTAACTGAGGCCTGTAGAGTCTGAGATGTAGCTCTTGGGTTTTTTGCAGTTGCACAGTCTGAGCTCGGGGTGAATTTGCTAGAATGTCCAATCCTGTGAAGATTGGCAACTGTCCTGAATGTTGTGAATCATCTTTCTCGCTGTGGAAAGATGGACTTCAGATTGTTTGGAAATGGCCTTATAACTCTTCCCAGACTGATGGACAGCAACAATTACTTCTCATTGCTGATGTCCTTCCTCCTTGGCATTGTGTTAAAACACACATGAATGCTCCAGAGCAGCAAGCTGCCAAAACTTCTGCGTTTATAGAGGTGCTCACACTTGATCAGTTAATCAAGGTTATTTGATTAGCAGCACCTGGCTGATATTTACCCTCTTAATTAAAGCTATGGAAGCAGCAAGGGTGCACTTAGTTTTTCATATGCTGCTTCTGCATTTTGGCTTAATTTTTGTTAAATATATAATGACACAGTGTAATATGTCATGTTGTTGCTCAATGTTAAAACCTACTAAAGGCCCGATGATTTTTATTGTGTCCTGATATGTTGAATCTTAGAACTGAAAGAAGGTGTACTTTTTTTCACAACTAAATAAATGAGATTATTTAGGAAATCAAACAATTACAAGAAATTAATTTAAAAAAGCAACAATTTGAATGCAAATGTGCATTTAGAATATATACAGATACAAATAAATGCATTAATAAGTCTAAACATGAAAAAAATCTTTATATTTTATTCTTTGTATTAACATTTAAACATACTGTTCATTTTCTTATTCTTTTACAAATCATGACAGGTGTGTCACATGTGGAATAAGAAACGCAGATAGTGATGAAGATGAAGTGCAGACACTGAAATGGAGATGATGAGCTGTGTTTCTGATTTTGTTTGCAGGGAGCAACAGGAGTACATGGACTCAAAGGAGATCGTGGTCACCCAGGAAACCCGGTAAACAAAAAGCACTAAAAACTCTCCCTTTCTTTTCTTTTCTTTTCCTTTGGATCTTTGTACTTCAGCTCTGGTCTTTGTCAGATCAGGAAATTATTTGCACATTGCTTTGTATTGTTGTTTCTGCAGATACCCTTGGTGTTATTTCTGTGTATTTTAATTGTGATGTTTTGTGGAAGTAAGTGCTCTGCTTTCAGCTCATAAAAGTGAAGCTCTGAGGTGTTGACCTCTGACCTCTGGGTAGGCTGATTGGCAGGCTGAACTGTCATCCTCAGGGTAACTCAGGTGTCAGAGGGGAGCCAGGACTGGAAGGAGAGCGGGGACTGAGAGGAGATCCGGTGAGTTTCAGTGTTTTCATTTCAGAACAGCCGGCAGTCATAAATGGGAGGATTTAATGTCTTCTTCTTCTTCTTTCTGTCCTCCTCCTCCTCATTCTTCTTCAAACCAGACACTAATGCAATAAAGGTTGAGTTTGAAATCGAAATATGTCAAACTCAGTTTCTCTAAGGGCTGCACTTGGAAATGAGGATCTTCTATAAAATGTAAAATGTATATCTCAAAGAACCTTGTCACAAAATTTGGTGACACACCTGTTTGAAAAGCCTGAATCTGATACTGGCAGCTACTGGCAGAACAGAGCATTTAATAATAATTAAGAAAAGGAACTGAAAAAATGACTCTAGTGAAGCAAAATAATTGAATTTAGTTTCTGCACATACTGCATTTCTACAAATCTGTCAGAGGTTAAAAACAAAAGTTATAGATCTTTAATCATGTAGTTTACCTGTGCTATAGAAGCAGGCTGGCATTCATAGAGCTTTTCTAGTCTTACTGAACCTTAACAGTACGGTGGCCCTGAGAGGTCAAACGCACTGTAATCTAAGAAAACACCAGCAAATAGGAAAACACTGCAAAAGCACACAAAACACAACAGAAGTGAATTTTTTCCCCAAAACTAAAAAGAGAGCAATCACATTAAATCAAGGTTACTAAGTAATGAGAATAATTTATGGGCTAATTCATTTTTAACTAATTATTCTTTTTGTTTTCCTCTACTTTTCATTTCCTGTTATTTTACCCTGGCATTAAGATGTCCTATATATACTTCTTAATTTTTCAATAAAGTTTGTTAAATACAAAGATGTTATCTTCACAGGGTACCAGGATTTAGAGGGGTGTTAAACACAGGGTGTATAGCTCAATGCAAAAAATGTAGTTTGTTGTCTTGGCTTGTGAAGTATATGTTGTTTTATGTATGTATTGTGTGTAGACTTGTGTATAGTTATACATGTAGGTTTTTAAAGCTAAATCTGATCTTAAGTAGTGGAAGAACAATTTAAAGCTGTTTAGTCTTTGAAGTTAGTTAAAAATGAATCAGCCCATAAATTATTCTCATTACTTAATAACCTTGATTTAATGTGATTGCTCTCTCTGCCCATTTTTTACTTTTTTATTGCTTTATACAAGTTTGTTTTTAAATTTGTTCAACCTGTGTTATTGCTACGGTGTGTGCTTTTGATTAATAGATACTTGCCTTTGTTTGTACATATGTTCAATAAAGTTTTGGGGGAGGGAATTCACTTCCGTTGTGTTTTGTGTGCTTTTGCAGTGTTTTTCTGTTTGCTGGTGTTTTCTTAACTTGCAGTGCGTTTGACCTCTCAGGGCCACCGTATAACAGCTTTATCTGCACTGCTTCCACAGTCAGCGTAGAATAACCACTGTAGCAGAAAACCGAAACTCCACATGTAGGCTCCAGCCGACCAGCAGATCCAGAACCTTCTCTCTGTGACTCATCAGTGCTGACCACTGGAGCACAGTGCCACCAAAACTGTCTCCAAAATAAAAAATTCTACCATCCTAAACTGTAAAAATACAGAAAAATATCACTTTGCAGTTTCTCCGATCTGTGACCTCTGACCTGATATTTGCTCTGCTGTGATGAAACTTGCCTTTTGAGCTCCATTGCTTTGAGATTCTGTAGCTGCAAATTCTCTTCAGTTCAGGGACTTTCTGAAGCCTCTGATGTCTCCATGGCTCTGCTGCTGTGTGGATTCCAATTAGAGTTTATTCTTTGAAAACCGTGATCGTCTTGTGACAGCTGGCTACATGGCCTCTCTTTACACTCAGTCTGCGCTCGGCATCAACTTTCCTTTTTGTTGCATTCTGTGTTATCTAGCTGGTTAGCTTGCAGGTGCAGTGGAGTTGCTGTGCAGATCACAGCTATAACTGGGAGAGCCAAAATTTACTGAGAACCTAAAGTGTGTGTCGGACTAAATGTTGTGCAGGGCCAGATTTGACCTGCAGGCCACATTAGAAAGAACCGTGATTATCTGTGGTGTGCAGATGTGCATGGTTCGCCTGAGTATTACTGTGAAGAAGGTGATAAACAAACCAAGAAACTGTAGAGGAAGTCAAGAAATGTGTGAAGGTTGCTTTAGATGTTGAGAAATTAAGAAAAAGTAGACTTTAATTGGGCTTTTATTTGAGGCTGGAGTAAACACATCTGACGTGGCCCATCAATGATCCCTTACACTAAAAGCAAAACCCTGCAGTTCTCAGCCAAATCCTGAGGACGTTAACAAATAAACAGAGTGATAGGGGTGAAAACCAAACTACACACCAGCTGGCAGAGCTCTCCATGTCCATGTTTTTTGAGCCTATTTTGGTGTGTTTAAAGAATTCAGTGTCTTTAATGTAAATCAAAAATGTAATATCAGCTCGTTCTTCTGTTAGAAAGCCCAACAGCTGATCACAGCTGGGAAGCAGCTGGAAGCTCCACTTTAGGAGCGCAAATGCTGACACTGGCTTCATGTTTTTGTCCCGCAGGGCACCCCAGGTATCGACAACACCAGCCCAGGACCCAAAGGAGACCCAGGCAGCCCAGGGAGACCAGTAAGAAACATCCATACACTCTATTTAAAAGATGGAAGTAGCCACCATAGCGTCACCCATTAGTTTGTGGAGTTGCATTTTGAAGCCCTGACTTTAGTTTTATGGCCATGCTGGATGGCTCATCAGACAGTTTTTCAATCCACAGGGTAGTCCTGGACCAGACGGGTACGGGGGTGACAGTGGAGTTGATGGAAGCCCGGTGAGATTTCTGACTTCTGTCATTTTGCCTCCTCAGACAAACATTTCTTGTGTATGAATGTTGTGTTGTTTGTAGTTGTTGAAAACCTTTTTTCAAAGAGTTGTGGTCCTAATACAGAGCCTGTGGTAGGTAGGTGGGCTGCCTTATGCTGCAGAAAGAATTCAGGATGATCTGCCACCTCTTTGATTGCAAAAAAAAAAAATCAATTTAAAGTGCCTATAACACTGTGAGCAATGCATAGACTGTTGACTTTAATTAAAATATTTAAGTACTTACAGAATATGCTCAGGCAGAAGCAGGTTGTATCTATAAGCCCCACCTAGACTGTTGTGGATTAAAACTACTGATAGTAGACGGTAATATTTTTTCTGTTGTGTAGGGTCCTAATGGAAGAAGAGGCCCCCCAGGTGACAAGGTAGGAGAAGATATCAAGCAACACTAAAGTGAGATTTACACAGTATATCTGTCATTACACACACAGATCTGACTCTCATTTTGCAGGGATCACCAGGTGAGAAAGGAAACCGAGGACTTCCAGGTATCCCGGGTCCTGCCGGTCCACAGGTGAGATTTAAGTTCTTTGTCCTCCATCTGTCATGACTAGCTACCTAGTATCTGTGGTTGGGTGCTCTTTTTGAATGAATGATGTCGCCCTCTCCCTGTAGAGTTTACACTCTTCATCACTGCATCCAGCTGCTCCTTTTCGCTGGCATCACTGAGATCTGATTTCTTGACTGTCATTACCAAAGAAAATTAGAACTGTAAACCCAGCAACATTCACAGTCCTCTGCATCTCCTCTCCTCCTACCCTCCATGGGTTACACGACATGCATGTTCTTCCTTTCAAAACAAAGAACTGATGAACATATTAGTAATTTGTTAAAAAATGTGTAATGCTAGAGATTTGGGTCAGGAGTGAGCCAGGAAACATATTATTTTCTTCAGAATTTTGCAGGGTCCTGATGTGTCAGCAGTTTTTTGGCCACTACAACACATACTTTGCTCACTGCCTGGACCACATGCCAGATTTCACTCCTTGCAACTTTGTCCAAAAACACAGTCGAGTAGAACAGTCTCTGTTTTAACACACTGGAGGAGATCCAGAATACTTTGCAGAGGCAAAAGTACAAGAGGACATAATAAGAGCATCAGTGAGCAATCTAAAAAAAGGTCTAGAGGTGCACAAGATGATGATCTTAGTCCATGAGATCAGCCAAATTTAAATCAGATGAGACTTTTGACTTTTGTGGGCTTGTCTCTGAACTTTCTGATCACACGTCATGCAGCTGTTTCCACACAGAGATCCTCTGTTCCAGCTTTAGCTCTCCTCCCTGCACTCCAGCTGCTTCTGTTCCCTCTCAGATCTCTGCTCCCACTCTCTGAGTGTTTTGCGTGACAGTTGATGACTGGATAGAGTGTAAATCCTGTGAGGAGCTAGTTCCTGTTTGGAAACCAGCCCTTCATGTCATTCCCCTGCTTTTTTGAGGTTCACAGTAGATCCTCTAGATTTCTAGAGAGTAATGTTGTAACAGATGTAATGGATGCAAGGTCACTGTGGCATGTGGGTTAGACACTTTAAGACCACAGGACCTTATTCATAGTTCTTATAACTCATGGGGGAAGTGCTATACTACAGGAAATAGGAACTAGAAACTATGAAAGTAGAGACCCAGTTTTTACACTTTGTAGGTTTCTACTAGTGAGTTCTCTCCAACACAAAAACAAAAAAAATCCATGTAAGCATCATTAGTGTAAGCAACAGTTAGATCTAAAAATGGAAATGCAGCCTGTGTGTGTGGATAGTGCTACGAATCTAAATGCAACCCCTCCTCCACCTTGGCCCAATTTCAGCAGTCGACTCTTCTGGTGGAAACTTTCTTTTAAACCCACGACACACACACACACACACACACACACACACAGCTCTGATCACAACATCCAGCATTTCAACTGGCAGTGTGACTGCAAACAGAGAAAAAAAGCCCTTAGGCTCTTGTTGGAGCTCCGCAGTAGGTAGTTACCTTCAGGGTATCTCTAGATCCCCTGAAGGAATAATGCATAGAGACTGAATCAAAGCACACCTTGCTTCAGTCTCCCACTGTCCTGACCACTTGGCCACTGGGTCCTGTTTGTGTTGGAGGTCAAAGTGCAGTGATCATACAGCCCTGCAGATGGAGTGTGGAGGATTATTTGGAGAGCTAAGTGATAGGGCCTGAAAACTGGATGGTAAGGCCACTTTACTGTATGCAACTATTGAGCTATTTCAATTGTTGTAGCATGAACTGATTATAATTGTCACGGCTTGTTAAGGCCGAGTGAATACGGGACTCAAAATGCACGACTCGAGAAGGCAGAGCTGAATGATTCCCGTATTCACTCGGCCGTAACAAGCCGTGACAATAATTCCAAAAGAGAAGTACAAGAGGGAAGGCCAAGAGTTCCAAGGTACAGTTGAGGCAGTAAACTCAACTGTTATATGTTCTCAAACAGACTCCATCTGTTTTAATTCAGCAGGGAGACGATAAATTCCTGAAGGCTCATTTGAAGCAGCTGCATACATTCATTGTTCCATAGTTGTTGTTTAACTAAATAGGCAGAGATCACCAAGGGACATGAGTAAATATCAGCGGCGTCAGTTCAGTTACTGCGTCTGTATCACTTGGATTACAATGTGGTGTTCAGGAAAGTAGATTTTGTAGATTTGGCAGATTTCAATGTGACTTGGCTGTTGGACAGACTTCCAGAGAAATTCACTGGAGCTATGAAAAGAAGAACCATGTGTTTTCGATGTTTGACTTCCCTCGTTCAAACCACACAGCCAAAGACAATGTAATGCCAGCTCTGTTTAATATTATGAGGTCACTTCACAGTAGCTATATAATGTTCTGTGGAAGCATGTTGTATAACAGCCACATGAGGACTGGAACGAATCATGCTTAAAGTTTCCAGATGAATAAAAAGTTTTTGTTGTCCCAAAATAGAAAATGGTTTCTGCACATCCAGACTGATGTGAGGAGATAATGCAGTAGGAGGTATCGCAGGGGGTTCAAATAAACTTATTGCTGTGATCTGAAATATTGCCAGTGTCAGAAAAAAACTCCTTAATAACAGAACTGAACACCATCATTCCCTCCTGGTACATTATGGCAGCTCGCTGCATATGTGCCTAAATCAAGCTGTTTACTGTTTGCAGTTCTGGTTGAATTACTCTCCCTTCCCCTTTGCTACAGAATCCAATTTAAGATTTCACTGATTACTTTAAATTACAGCATGGTGTCAGTACACTTTATATATCAGAACTGGAGACCTTATTCTAGCCTAATACTCTACAGCCATGCTAGCAGCACGTGCATGTAAATGTACTGAATACCTGAAACAGTCACCCACAATTAGCTGGTAATAATCACCAGCCATAAACCTCTGTTGACCCTGCAGGGCCCCGGAGGGGACAAAGGGGACCGTGGACCCAAAGGAATGCCTGGTTTTCCCGGACCTCAGGTGAGTACATCACCTCATCTGTGTTCATCCGACTCTGACTGATAAGCTCTTATTATGATTTACTCATACAAATGCCCCCTTTTGCATTTTTCTAATGCATTATTCCTGAAAACATATTGTCTTATAAGAAATTCCCATTCTCTTCGCTTCAGATAAACTTCTCCATATGTTATTTTCACAGTGCAAAATGTTCATTATGCTAGCCAATCAGAAACAAGTGGTATCAGTGGTCATGTTAGAACAGCATTACTTACCTTCATGATCAGCTCTGCTCCTCCTGCAGGGTAAAAATGGATTCGTTGGAGGCCCGGGGCCAGATGGAAGGCGTGGCCCTAATGGACCGAAGGTCTGTGACATCACTTCCTTTCCTTGCATTCAGGAAAAGCTTTTATCCAAAATTAATTTGCCTATTCAGCATGTGTCTATAAATCAAAACCTAACCCTAACACTACCATGAACCCAAGGCAGTTTGCTGGTGACCTGGAGGTTAACAGAACTGAGAACTGGCTAAAAATACAAAGCAAAGATGAGGCTAACGGGACCATAATTTTGGCCATAAACCATAACACCGGTCAAACATAAATCATTTCCATGTTAAGGTTTATCCTCTAGTAGATCCAAAAAAATAATAATTGTGTTATGTTATGTGTCTGTGTTACATGGGTCGAATTCTGCTGGAGAAACTTTAAAAACTCAAATCAGGCCAGATGATCCACAAAAGGTTTGAAATGTTCATTGTTGTTATTTAAGGGCCAACCAGGAGATCCGGGTGTGAAAGGTGCTGTGGGACCTCTTGGACCCAGAGGATCGCCGGTAGGATCCTGAACATGTGCTGTGTTTATATATATTTTTATATATATATATATATATATATATATATATATATCTCATGTACATCCTTCTCCATGACTCTGACCCTGTCTGTGTTCAGGGTCTGGATGGCAGAGATGGATTTGGATTTGAAGGACCCAAAGGTGCAAAGGTAGAGCCGACCTTTACAACTTGAAATAACTGTAATCAAAGAAAATATGAATAAATGTTTGTTTCTGCGAATGTCTGTTATGAAAATGATAATTAGTTGACGGAGACGAAGAGCCAAAGAAGAAGAAAGCCAACTCCAGTAAAAGCTCAAACGATGGCAAAGCAATAAGAAAAAACATGGCCTCAGTTTGATGTACTTGTTTGATGAAGGAAGAAGATGTTCTGATGTTTTCATCTGTTCATCGGAAGCGTGAGTGACATTTGAAGCTGGGGATACACTGTGGGATTTTGTCACCCCGAGCATGTTGTTCTCCCAAGTCAGGCGTACATTCTTAGATGCATTCATACAGACAAGCATTTGGTGTGAACAAGAGCCAAAAATAATGTGCAAAAGTTTAAGGAAAACTTAACTTATGAAAATGATTTTTCAGCAGTCGTTTAAAAGAAATCACTGATTCGGTTGACCTGATGGGCTGAGGAAGGCTGTTCCAAAGTTTAGGAGAGTGGTCGCCTCTGGATTTCAAATAAGAGTTAAAAGATGATCAGACAGCTGGAGAGATAGACTGTTGGGATAAAGTGTCAGCAGGTCTGCCATATAAGCAAGAGCCATGCAGGGCTTTATAAAATTATTATATAAATGATATCATTTCATGGGATGCCAATGAAGTGAGTGCGCCGACTAGTTTTTGTTAGCAGCCTAGCTGCTGTGTTCTGAACCAAATGAAGACAGGGTAAGAAGGACTGAGAGATGCACGTGAAAAGCGAGTGACAGTAGTCAATTCAGTTCAGTTTTATTTATACAGCGCCAAATCACAGTCGCCTCAAGGCGCTTTATATTTTAGGGTAAAGACCCTACAATATTAGACAGAAAACCCCAACAGTCAGAAGACCCCCTA
>VUQI01050242.1:7525-23394 GCA_015106735.1 Paratilapia polleni | reverse complement strand
GGTCACAGGGTTAATTCAGAAATAAGAAAAACTTTTAAAACATGCAGAAAATGTATTTGATCTCTCCTGAGCAAATCAACCGTCTGCATGAGATGCAGCTGACGAGCATCAGCCAGAAAGCTGAAAATGATTTGGATCATGAAATGAGGGGGATTCTGGATCAGAAAGACTACTACCTGATGAGAAAATTAAAAAGTATGATATGCTTTTACGAAGATATCTTAATCTTCAAAAACAAAAGGAAGCTGAAACTAGAGAAATAACCCTTACCCTTCCTAAAGATCCTGAAGCTGTAGGGGGGTCTGAGACAGAGGAACAGAACCCATCTTTAAGGAGGTGCTAGACAACGTAAATCCTTGTTTTAAGAAAAATACACACTATATCATGCGTAAAATAGAGGCCTCAAAAGGCTTTAGCGGATGGAGAGAGGATGGAGAATTTGTCTATAACAGAGCTCCAGTGGCAGGGAGTCATATGCTGGATTTAATGAAGTATTTATCAGCGCCTCATAAGACCAGACAAAGTCAGAGGCCCGTAGGTTGGGATGTGTTTTTGAAAGCATTATCAGTTAAAAATTCTGCTTTCAACAGTGGGTAATACTCTTGCCTGTCAGGATATTTTAAAACTCAAACATCCAGAAGTGCCAGAAGAAACGCCCGGTAGGATGCCCCAGCATGGACCATTCTCAGGGGCCATAACAACAGGAGACCGGTATTTTAAAAAGAAAGAAGAGGAAGACTGTGACCATTTCTCCTCAGTGGTTACATTTTTAATAAAAATAAGAAGTATTCAATAAAAGATCGTCCATCTGTATGCTTTTTATACAATGACTACACACCACAACACATCTTATTCCACTCAGTTCTTTTTTATTAAGATTTTAACCATAGAGAAAGTCATTAAACATTTTTAAGGAACAGGAGACATGGTTAGAACGTCCATCTTGACAATTTCTTATACATCGGCTGTATCTTTTCACAAAATTTGACACCAATAGCATCATTTTTCAGAGGGTTATCTTGATATAAAGCTAGCACGGCCTGGTACGACAGCCCTCTAGCGCCAGAGGGTGCTGAAGCTGTATTTCATGATAGTAAATTCTCTCTGTATGATTTTCCAGAAAAGTCAAGATGCTTTTAGGGTAATATACATAATCAGGGGAAATCCAAAAGAGTCAAAAAAGGTGGCTGACCCATCTTCATGGAACGACAAAGCCAGCCAGTGTTCCGCCGGCTGATTCCTTGGGTCTGGTGAGGCCCACACTCCACAGAATTTATCTCCTACTAAGTGGAGTACTAAGGCTTTCCAGCTGATGATTGTTAATTTTTAGAAACCTCTGATCGTTGTCAAAGTTTAGTTGAAATGCTTTTGCGGGTATCTGTCTGCTTTCGTGGGACAATGCCAGGTATTCCAGGTCGTTATGTACAAATTTGAACGGGCATGAAACATATCTACCCGTAAAGACCTCGTGGTTGGGTGATTGGGGCCATTATTAACCACGTGGGAATCGTGAGAACCAGCCCCATCTCTATAAAACAATCCTGCGCTAAATTGACTCCTCAGAGTGTCTTCTGAAAAGTTCAACAATGTCTCAGTCATGGCTCTGTAGGGGTTGGAGGCGAAATCAGGCGGTCACCCAGTGTGTTGTCACACTGTGAGAAGATGGTATTCAGAACCCCCACAGGGTCGTCAGGGGCTAAATTTGAGCCGTCACTGTTTGTAATTTTTAATCTCAAACTCAAAAGGGTGTCATTTAAGTCCAGACAATGAATTCCATTTCAACTGATAAAAAATTCAATAGGTCCTCTGTCGGTCACAGCCGAAATAGGCATGATTTCCGTGTAACATTTTTCTTCGATTGATAGCTGTGACAGGGGTGCTGTAAAAAGGTCCAGCTCACTTAGAGTACATTTGGCTGATTTGTTGTGTATAAGCGCCATACTGTGTCTCACTAAAATATATCCCGGGACCTCTTATCAGACTTCCTCGCTTCACATTTGCCTGATTAAACTGATTTTCTCTTTTTCATTCCTCCATGGGCTTTATACCCTCTTAGTCTTTAGTCTAATTAGTCTGCCTGTGTTTCGTAGTACAACATAAATCTTCTATTATCTAAAGCCATTTCTTGTTTATTAAGGCAGAAGTTTTACAGGTCTAAAATTTAGTTTCACTATGGTGTCGTCATTCTCTCGTTGGTCGTAGTTATGAGCCCCACTCAAGGGAGGGGTACAAGCTTGCGGCTCGGGCTTCTTGGTCAAGGGGTCTCTGGGCAGTAGGGTTTTCACAAAAGAGATCATAACCTGACTTCTCGACAACCCGTCGTTCTATGTATCCAATTATGACATATTATTTAACATATTGCTATTCATATTTAATACTAATATTATTATTATTAACGTTAGTATTAATATGAAGTATTATAACATAAATCCAATATGAATTACTATTATTATTAATTTATGACATGTCATAAATATTTATGACGATAAAAGTATCTATTATCCCTCTCTTGTATCATTTTCCTTCCATTTCACAATTATGTGCTACTTTGTGTTGGTCTATCACACAAAATCCCAATAAAATACATTTAAGTTTGTGGTTGTAACGTGACAAAATGTGGAGAAGTCTAAGGGGTATGAATACCTTTGCAAGGCGATGTATGATGGAGATTTACAAAATGAATGGATGGCCTTCAGATGGAATGCAGGTTTTTAGTCACTTCTGCATTGGCTTCGTTTTTCCAACCCGAAAGCGACATCCATGTTTTATACTGTCCATGGGTACCATAAAACTAGCATTATCTGCCAGCTACTGCTAGCTAGCAGATTAGCTTTTTGGCTAACTCTCAGGCAGCTGTGGATATTAATGTCAACTTTAAATTAGTGAATTGCCTAAATTACAGTTTCATTCAATATTTCAAACATCACTCTGTCCCACTTTTGATACTAAGAAGCCGTTGTTAAGCTGTTGTTAGCAAAAGTTAAGAGTACCTACTGCTGATGGGCTGCTATGGCACAGGGAGAGTATTGAAACTTCCATCACGTTCCTCTCACAGCAGAGCATCTGGTAAGTGCAGGCAGGGTTAAGGAGGGAAGATTCCCAAGCAAGTGATCCACAGCAGAATGACTTATTTGATGTCGGCCTCTCCATTCAGTGTCCACACCTGCATCAGGAGGTGTTGCCCACCCTCTCCACACCTTGCAGCTCCGGTTGCTTCTCTGAGCTTTTTTCTGTTATTATTCTCTTTCCTCCTCACTGGCTTGAAAGCATATGCCATAAGGTGTCTGGGTAGGTTATCAAAACACCTGTCAGCTTCATTTTCTGCCATTTTCCTATTTTTTCACTTGTAAATACTTTGTAGTATTTGTACTATTTTATCAGGCCTCTTATTTTATTTTTTTTTTTTTTATTGTTTTGTTTTATTTGTGGTTGCTACAAATGCCAGCCATGCCTAATGATTGTGTGTAAGGATAGCTGCTATGGCGTTTTTTCTTTGTCCTTTCTTCTGAACCTGAGTTGATAGCCTCTATTACTTTTTACCGTGAGTAGATTTTGTGTTTTTTTGTTATTCCAGAGCTGAGACCACCAGTTGTGTCCCAATTTTACATCAAGTAAAAATGTGATTTTTTTTTTTTGTTTGTTTGTTTGTTTGTTTTTTTATTTTTTCAGGCGCTTTCAAGTCTAATGACTTGTGGCTCAAACTGTGATTTCTGTGGCTCAAACAGAACCAATCACATAACCTCCTTGGTGGGAGTGTCAACATCTATTTAAGAGTAAAGATGTGACAATCTGGCTTGTGCACATATGTACAATTTCACATTTATTGAAACTTATAAAGAGGACCATAAGTATGTACTTTAAAAATCCGAAGAAATGAATGTGTATACACATTTCTGCCTTTGTGCGTAGACTGTTTTGGTTGGGAATCTACAGTTTTTTGCATCTGGCCCCTGGTTAGACCTCCATTCTCAAAGGAATGTAAAATAATTATAATAATAATAATTTTATGTTTGCGCAATGGTAATCTAGCAGTCTTGATCAGCATTCACACATTTAAAGAGGCCTATTCATATATTCTGAAAACTTTAGGAAACAAATACCAAAGCACACATTTCAAGTCAGAAAAGAACAGCAATCAAATGACACCATTAATATTTTATGCATGGCCACAACGGCTGTGTTTATGTAGACAGTTATTTTTTATTAACAAACAATTTCATATTCAATCACTTTCTCAGAACAACATCGTGATTAAGTTGTACCATTGAACGTATGATGAAACACCATGAAAATGATTCATACTTAACAAAGCTTGTACCACCACAATCCTGAATAAACAGAACTCTTTGTTTTCCAGTGTTGTTTTTGTTACAGATAGTGTTTGTCTGATAATGTCCCAATCAGCTGGCAATGGATATCTTTATTTTATGAAGTACCTTAAATTTAGCCACATTGAATGGCACTGCTAACAGAACTATACAATAAAATAAAATACCATCCAAATATTTTTCTTCAATATGTTTAACCTGCCAACAGAGGTCACCCCTGCCCCACTTGAAAACAGTCTTACTGTTTCTGCATGCCACACACAGTTGGTTTCAAATGTACAGTATTGTACAAAAGTCTTGAGCCACCTCTCATTTCTTCATATGTTACAAGGAAAATGGGAAAATGGTGCAATGATTTATTGAAACGTGCAAACATAAATGTAGTCTTCAGTCTAAAAAGACAGAAGTCTATTCCTGAAGTCTAAGTAGTCTTCAGGAATAGTTCTCCAAGCTTCTTGAAGGACATTCAAAGCTCTTCTTTGGATGTTGGCTGCCTTTTGCTCCATTCTTTGTCAAGATGATCCCACACTGCTTCAAAAATGTTGAGGTCTGGGTTCTGGGGAGACCAATCCATGACTGATAGTGTTCCATTGTGTGTTTTTCTATCCAGGTATGTGTTTTACTGCCATGGCAATGTGTTTGAGGTCATTGTCATGCTGAAAAATGAAGCCATTGCCAATCAGATGCTTTCCAGATGGAATTGCAATTTTGAAAAATCCCAACTCCACTTGGTGAAATGTAGCCCCAAACCATGACAGAACCTCCACCGTGTTTTGCAGATGGCTGTAGACACTTTTTCCTGACTTGTGCCGTACATACTGATGATGATTTGAGCCAAAAATGTCAAATTTGGATTCATCACTCTGCAAGACATGTTGCCACTGATTTTCAGTCCAGTTGTTGTGTAATTTGACATACCTCAGCCTTTTCTCCCTTTTTTCCTGTTTTTCCTCAAAAGAATGGCTTCTTGACGGCCACCCTTTCAATGAGACCATTTCTGATTCAGTGAAAAGTAGATGGATCAAATGAAGGGCCAGATGCATCTCTTAGGTCCTGTGTCCAGTCATTGCTGGATTTTTCCCCTGTTTTTTTAAGGACATGACTTTCAGATACTGTTCATCATCATCACTGCACACCATGTTGAGATATGCCAAGTTTTTGGTTAACAGCTCTTTGGGAATCACCTGTCTAACTGTGTTATCTTTGGCATTTTTCATAGATTCATTTAAAGAAATTGGAACACACTAAGTGTTTTTTTTTTGTTTGTTTGTTTTGTTTTTGTTTTTTTTGCAACAGGCTGCTAGTAACAAAGTGAAAAAGCAGCCAATGCCCAAAGAAAAACTTTGAAAGACTTTCAGAAAGCCTGAAGAACTATTCCTCAAGACCACTTTAAAAAATTAGGTTTCACCCCTTGGAAGCAAAACATAAAGAAATGAGAGGTGGCTCAAAACATTTGCACAGTACTGTAAACAATGAACATATGCAACATGTACAACTGTAATATTTATTTAGGTTTTCCACCACATAAAAAGCTTTTTTTTTTTTTCATTAATACAACTGCTGCTTTTGTTTCTAACAAAGCAGCAACAGAGTGAAGTAAAACCCAAGACAAAAGCTTAATAAAACATTTACTTTAAATATAAATCGTGGTTAGTTCTGAAATTCATAAACTTGTCACTACATGTTTTGGAAAGTATGAGAAAACCCTACCCTGAGGGCACTCAGTTTAGCTACTTCCTTTGGGATCACATACAGTCAGATATAGCCAGAGTGGGCATGCCTTCATTTAATCCCATAATAACCAGCACCACTCCCTCTTATAGCATCTTACACTATCCATAAATCAATACAGTAAGAGTGCTGACTGCAGCAATCTCAGTCATTGAAGCGATGGGGGACTAAAACAGGAAAAATGACCCTGACTGTATATATTGCTGCTGCTGCCTGCTGTCTAAAATAAGCTCTCTCCTTGGAGTGTGGCTCAGACTGCTAATGAGCATTTATGTAGGGATGCCAGTGTCGTGGACAGTGTGGTAGATAATCTTTACAGCCAGCCAGCTACACTGATTTATTTCTCCTCATCTCTTTCTTCTTCTTTCCCCCCCTTTCTTCTGTCTCAGTTTCTGACTGTGCTTTGTTCTGTCAGAAGGCATTCTTGTCTGGCCTCCTGCCCAAGCTGCCATTAAGATGTTTCAGCATTTTCTCGACATCCCACACCCACATTTTTTCTTCTGTTCTAAGTTCTTCTGGTATTTATATCTCAAAATGGAGCAGCTCATCTCTCACATAATAGACACGGGACACACTGTGTTATTGGATATCAAACCACCCTTTTGATCAGGCTTTAGATAATAATATTTGGGACTCTGCAGTGAACCAGTGAGCTGTGTGTGGGAGCAGCTGCTAACAAAAGCACAAAACTCCCCAATGCCTGCTCTCGCTCTGGCCAAGATGCTCCAAAGAGATACAAACATGCCGAACTGGAAACACAAACAGTCATGACAGCTTTATCTCAGTATTTTTAAATCGGTTCCATCTAAGTTAAGTAATAACAAATTTCCAACATTATTTATATTTTGGTATTTTTATACTGTTATAGCAATACAGATGAGTGTTAGCACATTTCCACTTAAGGTACAAAAGACAGAAGTGCTATTTTTTAATTTTTACATCATGCAACTGGTTCATTTTGTTTGTGCTTTGGATGGAGGCGCATGAAAGTTTTACCAGTGTGGGGCCAACTTAATTAGTGATCATCATTTGAAGTAAATGCAGATGAGACAGGCTAAAATAGAACATTTAATGTCATAACTTACAAAAAAAACCAAAAAAAATTGAATCAAAAGTTGGGAGACATTGTCTTGATGCTCTCAAGAAAATATCACAAACTAATCAGATCCACATGTCCTTCTGGATATATGAAACTGCCAAAACAGGAGGATATTAACATGCTGATGTTAATGTTTGGCTCAAAGCACCACTTTAACTAAGAACAACAACAGAGTAGGTTCTGTGTGTAATATAACTAAGAGTTCATCCACATAAAAATACAGGATTAGATTAAATTGAAAACAACAGTTACTATGTGTAACCCTCCAGTTAAAATGACCGAATGGGGTCCCCAGTATATTTTATACAGGGATACTTATTGTATTTGTGTTTGTCATACCTACACTGTTTCTTTTATATATATCGTTTTTATGCAAAAAAGGATCTGTATGCCACACTTAGCTGATTTACAAGGGATGTACTGCCTGAAGCTGCACATGCCTCGGAAAGCTCCCATCCTTTGGTCTAGAGAGATCAGAAGAGGGATATAGTATTTAAGTAACTAGGCGACAATCATGGTCCAAATATCTCTGAAACAGCAGAGTTGTCCTTGGGCTGCATGTCTCTTCCGGCTGATTCAGATCTCTGAATCTTGTTGTAGGCGAGTTAGCCATGATTCACTGCAAAAATATTTTCATGTAGCAGTTCAAAGGGGAAAATTACAATAAATGAAAAGGCTAGAATGTTACAAATACAAATGAGCTAATTCCTGTAAAAAACTATGAAAAGTTGCTGGAGATATTTATGATTAAAAATATCACAGCAGCACATATAAATACCTTTCTAGGGTCATAAATAACTCACTTAAATGTTGAATGTGCTTATGAAAGAAATTGCTCAATATATGCTGAAAAGTGAAAGCTATTTTTATTAAATTGTCAGGGCCCATGACGTGACAGTTTTGACAGTTCTGAGTTTTGTGAACTCTTGGTTTTTTTTCTTGTTGGACTTTTTTGTTTTTTGCTTGAGTTTTGTTTCCCTTGTAGTCTAGGTTTCTAGTACCATTTATATTCTTGTACTTAGAAGTGTTTATTTTCTTATGGTACTTTCTAGTCAGTCTGGGTTTCTTTTGTATTGTTTGTATGTTGAGTCCTCAGTTCTTAGTTGTAGTTTCTGATGTCTTTGAGGTTCGTATTTAGTTAGTTCCCTTTGTGTTTCCATTCTGTTCCTCCCTGTTCAGTTGCTTCCTGTTTTATTGTGACGGTCATGTGCTCTTTGTGGGTTGTATCTAACTTAGCTTCCCTTGTCTCCTCATCCCTGATTTGTTCCACCTGTTCCACCCAGCTGTTCCCTTTTCCCCTCATGGTTGTGTGAGTCTTCCTGGCTAATTTTTCTTATAAAGTCAAAGTTTTTGGATTTTTTGCTCCTGCTCTGCTTTACTTTTGTATTTTTGCATTTTGTGAGTCTTAAGCATTAAAGCTGCATTTTTGAGTTTATCTCCTGCCTCTCGAGTCCTGCATTTGGGGTCCACCTCCTGCCTGCCACACAGCCACTACATGACATAAATACCCCATAAGGGCAGCAGAGGGCAGAGAGAGTTTGACAGCAGGAGCTGGTTCATGATGCCAGCCATGTCACATGAGAGGAATTCGGCCTCATCCTGCTGGAAGCTGGTGAATGTAGACATTGATAACAGTGCACAGAGACACTAATCTTAAGCCTGCTTTAAATCTCTTTAATGTCCAGGTTTTGTAGGGAACTCTCAAGTTCTCACCTGAATTTTCATGCATTGAAGTCAGACTGGTCAACTACTTGAGTCAGCTGTATGTGTTCTTAATTATAACAATTACCTGCTGAACAGTTTCTTCAAGTAGTATAAAATGTTCTGGAGCAGCTAGTGCAAAACATATGTTTAGGTAACAATAAATGCAAGAGTTTAACTTAAAAACAGAAAGAGGCCTTACAACTCTGAATCATCCCTCTTAAGTGGTATACATACATTTATTATGCACCAGAAAAGCTCCAGAGGATGAGAAGAATGAGATATTCATACTGTTATTGTAAACACAGAAGACCGTTTTCTTGATATTTTATTTCTCATGCTCTCCTGCGCTGTGTAACTTGACTGTAATCAGTATATATTTCTGCTTCATAATATACCAACAGCATTTCTGTTGTGTCTCTAACTAGTGCAAACAGGCCAGGCCTTGGGGATAAGTACAAACAGGCCAGGCCTTTGGGATAAGTACAAAACAAAATGTAGATTTAATGTCTTTAGCTGTAAGAAAATGTACAATTATTAAGTAAGAATCAGAATCATTGTTACTAAAGAAAAAAATGGATGGGCTGCTAAAGTCTGAGGTACTTTTTGTCTGATTTGTTTTGTTTTTAATCAGTGACAAGTTTTGGCTCCTTCTCTAAATGATAGGCAAAAGGTTCAGCAGGTTTGGCTTGATGATGACTGAATGCTGATTACGGTCAATAGCAAATATCAGTTTAATTTATTACAACTATGTTTACTTTTTTTAAAATTACTATTCAATGTATTATTTAATCATAGCTCAGTCACTGAGACTTAAAAGAAATTACACTTGTCAGTATACTATATGTGCCAATTTTAATGCATCAAAAATGGCCATTGATTATGTTGATATTTAATCTTTTATTCAACTATCTATGCAAAAGATTTATATGTTGTATGTCAAGACTTAGCTGCCTACTTTAAATATCCTGCTTACAGTACCTTAATGGCTGTGTCTTCCCTTTTCACAACCAAATCCAAGCTAACTCATCCCAGCTGGGACACTGACTCCCCTAAGTTACAAGAATGCGGTCCTAAAAACCTATATACTTGTTCCAAGTATGTCACCTGTTTGTATAATTAATGTGCAACTGTTGAGGTTTATTGTGTGGACCAGTTGAGGTGACACACTGACAGCTGCACACAGATTTGACCCAAGAGAAACAGAAATCTGTTGGTTAAAACGGCTGTGGATGTAGTCACACTTTGCAGAGGGAATAATTGAGATACATTCTGTTTGAACCTCTTCTACAAAAAATTAATGGAAGAGTCATAATGCAAAATAAGTAACTGATAAGTTTTGTTGTAAGTGATTATGTCCCTATTAGCACTGCTCAGTCACAGCACATACATTCTCCCCCTCTATCTTTTCAGAAGCGCTAAAGGTCTACAATAAAGTTTCCTGGGTCACTGTGCACATTTCTGCCCCTTTTGTCTTCCAGATACTTTCCAGATCACTGCCCCTATAATTGAGATGTCGTGGCTTTAAAGCTAAAATAACCTTTAGTTTCTTGTATGTACTAGCTTTTTAATGTGCAATATTGTGCCTCAGTTTTCCCCTTTAAGCTACTCAGATGTACAAGCACCTGCAGCAGTGAGTGGCCACAGAAGGCGGCAGTTTGGACCGTGTGAACTCAACAGATAAAACAGTCTGCTGTCTTTTCACCCTCTCTCGCTCTGTTCAATGGCCTCCAAGTATCCTGACAACCTTGCCTGGTATTTTGGCACAACTCCCTTGAGTGTTGATGTCAGCTGAGAGAGGGGAGGGAGGGAGGAGGGGATGAGGGCCTGAAAGAGAGAGAGAGAGGAGGGGGAGGAGTGAGCGGGCTATTCAAGGCACTTGTCCTCTGTCTCCCTCTGAGCATAGAGGAGGGGGAGGCGCACATGTATTGAGAGAAGCACACTTGCACACACACATAGTAGTAGCAGCCGCATTTTCACAGCCTGCTCTTCAGACTGACAGCAGCAAACGGAGTTGAGAGGCAGCACGATAGAGCAAGGGAAACAAGGGAGGCTTCCAGAGAGGAGAGAAAAAAGCAGAGGAGACTCACACAGGATTTCCCCTTACTGCCTTTTAGCTCTCTAGGAGCCACAAACTGAACTTGCTTTGCTAGAGGACCTGCACCCCACTATGGCAGCCCTGGTGGGACATGGGAACACTGTTCCTCACTCATCTTGTTCCTCTCATCTTTGGACTACCTTCATCTGGGCTCTATTGACCCTCTTAAGTCAAGTCTGGGGCTTTAACTTGGATACTACTCACACACTGCATAAGTTGGGAGACCATGGCACCTTTTTTGGCTTCTCTCTTGCACTTCACCAACAGCAAACCCCAGAGCCTCAGAGCTGGTGAGTGTGAATGCGGCACTGAGCTTGTCCTGTGTGAGTCAGTTCAAATATGTGATGTCTTGTATCTGCACCTGCTCTTCCAAATAGCTTCTCATGAGTTATTTTTTAGGGATCTAAATAGCTGATGCCAATACAGTCAGTATTTCTATGCTGCATCAGTCATTAAATTTGCCAAATCACCGCTTTCCTCATAACTGAACAGAGTGCAGTAGTTTAAAGATGCTTACGTGCAGCATGTACAATGAGATGATACTGAGCTCTGAGTTAGAAGACAGTGATTTACAACAAATGGAGAGTGGATGAGAGTGAGCTTCCTGAATCAGAAGACAGGATCTGATTTCTCTAAAAGGTAGAAAAGGGTTTTTAAGTGATTTTCTTGGAGCAGTTCATGTCTGATGCTGAAGTGGACTGATAGAGGCTGGGCTGTGGGTATGTGTTCAAAGCTAAGTTGTGCATGTGTATTTGCTTGTCTATGTTTGCCCTTTAATCTGCTGTTTGCCTGCAGCTGTTTTGATGGGTCTTTCAGTGTGAGTGGAACACTCATGAGTTCTGTTCCCATCCTCCAGCAAATCATGAATTAATTATAACAACAGGTCTGCTTGCAAATCTTTGGAAATGTTTACTGCAAGACAGCAAATAAGAGGCAGCCTAAGTTTAGCTCTCTGGAAGCTTTGATGACAAATGTTCCATCTGATTTGGTGGTGTATTGAAATGATAATGTATATTTTCCATTAGTCATAAACATTTACTTTTACTACTACATATTCCCTTGGTAAGATTATAGTCCTCATAGGTTCTCCAATACAGTTTTTTGCCAAACATTTTCTACTGAGTTTAAGACACTGTACAGAAATATGATAAATTACTACATCTGGTGATATCCCCAAGATTTAGCTAAAGTTGCAGCATTGCAAGTAAAAAACAAAACAAAACATGCTTTTAAAATGTTACTTGATTCAAGTATTTTGCTGTGCAAAAAAATGGTCAGTGCATATATTGTACTGTATTAATTACTGTATGTATTTTTATATCATCAGATTGAATTATAACTTTACTGCTTTTTAATCTATGACAGCACATTATATTTTATAAGGTCCTCACAGAGAAGCCTAAATTTTTACGTAAAAGCTTAATCTGCAGTCTGACTATAGCTGTGAAATAAATATAGCAGCTATTATGTAACTTTTCCCTCTGAAATTTAGTGTTGTATAGTTTAAACTAATACTCAAAACTGCCCAATAGCAAATGCAATGTCCATACCAATGTGTGGTATAAATGAAAATAAATGTTTTAGGATGGCGAATTAACTTACTACAAGCTCCTGTTTTGGAGCTCCATATTTAACTGTTGGCTCCTCAGTTTACCCGGGCTGGAGTCACCCTGTCGCCTGGTAAGATCAGGAGAATCACATCAGACAGAGTCATGTCATCCTTCTGAAAACCTAGGTGCTGTCCAGCAGCATTCCTGGGACTTATTTTAAAAACTGACTGTGAGGATAAAGCATTGTATGACTCACTGCTGTGGCCTGAGTAAACAAGGGGTAAGACTCCAGAAAAACTGTCCATCAGGGATGTTAGTGCCAGGAGACAGTCAATAAAACTCTGACCTATTGTGCTGATGTGATGATGCATCTACTGGAAGAGAGTGGCATGAATAATGCTGCTGCCAGTATGCTGTGAAATTACAAGTACTTTATGTTTAGATCACTTTATGGTGATTTCATCCTTGATTTGAGTCTGTGCAGATAACTTTTAAGGCTGTAGCCAGGGGTTTTACAAATATTGAGATAATGGGTCCCAGAACAATTTGACTGGACACAAAGAAATTCATCATTTTACTAATTTTGTTAACTTCCAGCTATGTTTTCAGTTTTGTTACCCTGCAATTTTTTTATGAAAACCCAATTCCCTTTAAAATGTACATTGAGGAAATAATTGAACATTACATGCTTTTTTTTTAAATAGTTTGGACAGTGACTGTACAAACAGGAATTAATTTCTTGAGAGTGATTCCTTTATTCATTTATTAATTATTGTCCTAAAACAACTGTATATATTCTAAAATAAGTGAAGAAAGTTGTGGGAGCATTTTATAGTACAGCTATACAGTAATAACATGGTAAAAGTGTGGTAGGAATTTGGAAAAATTTAATATAATGGTGTAATAACTATGGATAATACTGTGGAAACAAATGTCTGTGAGGCAGAGCCAGTTAGTAAGATTTTGGTAACAATTTGATAACCTGTGAGCAATAAAATGGTCATTTCTGTGCAGTATTTGGAATCTAAATCTATAGTAACATTAATGTGGTTGTAACCTCATAATAATAGTAATGTTTTACCTTGCTAATTACATGGCAACTAAAATGGTATTAAATGTTTATTGCCTCTTTATTACCACATTATTAACCCACCATTACCATGTTATAACCGAGCCATAACATAAAGCCCTACCAATATTGTTTGTCCTTGTTGAGTGTTCTATAACCAACACAACATCATTCAAGTTTTAATCAGTTTAGGCAGAAAAACTAGGTAAAAATTTAAGGTAAAAATTACAATTTGAGTTAAAATAAGTACTTTGTTAAGGTTATGAGACTTTTGACATTATGTTTATGAAAACAAACACTGACTTTCAACAGGAAATGGGAAACCATCTAGTTGGGTTTCTTTATTTACACTTTGTACAAGCCGGACATGTTGTTTTAGAAATCTAATGGAAAAAACATTGATTCTGTCATTCTTGTTGGGAGAGTCCTAGTTCTAGTTCCTAGAAAAAATATATAACAGTTGCAGATAGCTACACTTTTGAGTTCAAAACATTTACTGCACCTTCAGAAAACTGTACTAGAGCAGCACAATAGTTATACTTCCTGTCTGAATAATACATTTCCATTAAGCTTTATGATAGTCCCCTCTGTTATTACATTTCCTATTTGGTAGTTTAGTCTCCATCATGCTGCCATTATGACTTCTGCCCCTGTGATATACTGTCTTGAAGCAGTCTGCCTGAAACTTATTGTAATTAGATGCTACTGACTCATTTTCTTTTTGTATTATGAAGGTTTCGGTTACTGTCACCTATGGCCACAATGTTTTACACTCATTGTGTGTTATGTCACCTGATTCAACTGTGAAAAAGATATTACTGCTTTGATGCTCTGTCCTGTGCTTACTCATGATTGGATCACACTCACTGTAAAGTAACGTAAGTGCTAATGTAGATCAGCTTAGTCATGCTTTCACCCATGAAAGAGTTCCACCACCAGTGGCTTTGGAGCTCTATAGTTTATCAGAAGCTCAGTAGAGATCAGGGTATCTCCTTAAAGGATGTACTACACAATGTTGGAGTAAGAAATTTAGCTTTGATAATGCTCCCAGGTTTACACAATGACTGTCTTTTGTTCAAGTTTACAGCATTAAACCCTGCATCTTATTTTCAGTATGGCAGCAAAGGTCAGCCCATGTGACACAATAATTTCATACTGACTGAGGTACTGTGAGGAGCTGCAGGTCATTGACATGTCTAGAGGAAGTAAAAGTATGCCACACTCAAAGGGGACAAAGAGCCTCTCATAGTTCATCCTGGACTTTTGTAAAACTTAAAAAAAAATTTCTTCCTGAAGCAGAGGCCAAAACATAAGTAAGAGAGCTTCTTCTTTGGTGCTTATGCCAGACAGAGGATGAGATGAGAGGGTATTTGAGTCTGAGTTATGTGTACGTCTGCTATTTTTAATGCCAAGAGAAGTGCTTCTGCTAATAGTTTACTGGGTGGTGAAGACAGGAATGCCCCTGAGCTTGAGCCCTACACTGCCAGTCTTCCTAAATTTAAATAATAAATACCTTTACATTGTGGTAAGTCTGCCAAAAAAATAAGAGTTTAAATTTTTGTTCTACTTTGCTGCCAAACAAGACTAACAGTCTACAATGATGTCAGTGGCTCTGTAAGGATCTACTTTAGGCACAACAGTGCTTTCAGCTTAATGCTAATTTCAGCATGCTTACATGTTCAAAGTGACAATGCCCACCTGTGTAGCACATTAGCATGCTAACATTTGATAAATACCATGAAGCACAGCTAAGAATGAATCTTGTTCATTACAGCCATAAACCAAATACTGAAAAAAAAAGAACAATTATTGAACTAATTCTTTGACTATTAGATGAATATTAAAGGGCTTATTAAACTCGTGGTGGGAACATAAGCTTCGTCTTCGTTCTTAACTGATTGAAGCCATTAGTAAAATCTGTAAAATTTCATCCTGGGATCCATGACAAAAGCTTTAGAAAGTGCAAAGCCATATATTAAATACTTAAATGCTTTGTTGCATAGTGAAAGACTGCAGATGTACTATATTCAGGATCTGTTACTAATATGTCAATATACCTAAAACAAACCTACGACAGCACACAGCATGAAACCTTCTGCATACAGGTTTAGCTTACTACCACAGGCATGTAACTTACACTGGACCCAATTCCACTAGAAAGCATCCAGCTTTACACTTTCATGGATTTTCTGCCTCATATTTCATTCATAATGTAAAGATTTCTTTGTTTCAGTGTGCTTTAACAAATGTGGGGGCACAGAAGTTCTGCTTTGCTGATCCTCTGTAGGTTGCA
>VUQI01050224.1:26736-38695 GCA_015106735.1 Paratilapia polleni | reverse complement strand
GGAGTCTCTAGCTTCACGTTTCTGAGAATAGAGTCGCCAATAACCAGAGTTTTTTCCTCAGCGGGTGTGTCGCTGAGTGGGGAAAATCGATTTGAAACGTGAACGGGTTGGTGGTGTAATTTCCATCACAAAGCAACTTTTGTATTGGAGAGAGGATTATTCACAAGTAACATAACTGTTAGACTGACAAAGACCACCTATATTATATTCTGTTAAAATCTACAGACAATTAAATTTTAAAAAAGATAATCTACAATAAACAGAATTTAAATGCAAAGAATTTACTGCAGATTACTAAAATTTCTATTTGCCTTTGTGCAGCCTAAGTCAAAATGCACCATTGTGCTATTTTTCACTTTCATTGTAGCAGTCTGGGCCGATCCCTGTGCTTCCTCATTAGTCTGCAGAGGCACAGGGCCTTCAAGTACAGAGTGAGACAAAGGCTGATTCTCTCATACAGCAGAGAGCCCTGAGGCCCAAAGACAAACAGGAGCAGGGCAATGAGGAGAAAGCATGAAGGAAGCATAGCAGAGAGGACAAAAAGTAAAGCCTGACTATGGAATGTAGCATTGTGCATTTTGTTTAATTAAACTTTCGGAAACAATTCGAGTCAGTCTTGTAGTTGCAGTTACAGAGATAATCTGAATTTCAACTTAACATTTTCTAACCTTTTCTGTAAAGTAAGTAAAGTTCATGGGCTAACACACTGCAAAAAAATAAATAAATAAATAAAATCACATTTTGTGTACCCTTTGAAGCTTTCCAGATAGCTGTGCATTAGCAGCTATCTGCAAAGCTGTGGTCGAGCATATAGTGGCCCCAAAACAGAAACAAGAGGGCAGTTACACAACGCAAATCTCTCTGCCCAAAATCACTCGCATTATAAAAGATAGCCCACTATCCAAATATTAAGGTTGCTGTCCTCCAGTAAATCCCGAGCCTGATATAACATTGCAATTAAAATTCAGTTTGATAATGAATTACACTTGCAAATTTATTTGAGGTCACTGCTTGAAAGCGGCACTTATCTGATTAGCTCTAAGGCCCATGGTGGTGGTGCATCACTCCTGTTCATCATGACTGCAGGTTACAAACATCCTTCATTATCTGGAATTGATCAAAGCTTTGTTTCCCCCTCGTACATGTGCTAAGCAATCCAAGGTCCTCAAATTCACAGTCTCTACCAAGAGTTGCTTGCACCATACTATCTCATTATTGAGGCCAGTGAAGTATGTAAATCAAACCAACAAGCTGTGCAATCTGTTTGCATTAATATGGCTGTAGGCTATCTCCCTTTAAAGTGGACCTAATCCTGAGAAGGGAATGGGATCATTAGCTGCTCTGCTCTTGTCCATTTCTCTCATTAGCAGACCAGTCACCGCAAGGATATATTGCTTTGGTAGTGTGTTTTAATATTCATGCTTTCAGGTGGAGCACAACCTCAAGCCCCTCTCTGTTTCTCTTTGTCACACAATACATCCCAGACAGCACAATGGCAGCAGACTGCTCCTGACACACTGACAGACTGCCTCCCTGCTCTCCATGCAGCCCCCACACAAACACACACACAAAGAGACACTGGGGAATATAAGAGGGCCATTTGGTTAGACAGACCCAAACAGGCTCTGCACCCACATTTAGTGGCCTATGACACTGCAACAAATTAAAAGAGCTGATAACATTTTTGAGAGAAAAAAAAGCATAAAAAGCATAAAGTGTGACTATGTTTCAATAAGTGTGTAGCAAAAGAGTTATTTGGCATCTTGTCTTCCGCTAAGCTCTTTCATGCATCCCAGTAAGCCAATGCAGGTCAGGCAGAGTTTAATTTCCATGTACTGTAATACTCTGCCGAGGCATCAGAGCTGTGTGTGAAACAGCAATGAAAGACAAAGACCACATCCAGAGGGCACCAATGGAGCAGCGGCCCTTTGCAGCCTTGACACAACCTACCAGCGCTTTCAACAAAACGACAATAAGCTGCACCCACATATCGAATCCACAGGGAGAAAACTAGAGAGGCTGTCCTACCCTGCTTTGCTCTGAAGACAGACACTACAGTGATATAATCCTTAATTGCAACCAGCCATGCGCCACAGGTTCAGCCAGTTGTGACACTGGCGTGCAGCGATGGTGGTAAACACAAATGACAGATTACTTCTGATGAAACATTCAGACCTAGCACAGACTTTAACCTTTTATATGAAGTATTGCAACAGTGTCAGCCTATAAGAAATCTGAGCACACAGATGTATGCACTCCTTCAACACTGGCATTTCCTACACACATTCTGTGTTTAGTAAGCCTGGGCTGGATACTTCTAAAGGTTCTCACAAAGGAAAGTAAGCCAAGAGACAGAACTGCAGTCATCACAGATCACTGAGTTTTCACACCATCCATCCATCCATCCATTTTCTTCTGCTCATCCAATTCAGGGTCACAGTGGGGCTGTAGCCTATCCCAGTTGTCAGAGTACACACTGGACAGGTCGCCACTCTGTCACAGGGCTAACACATAGACACAGACAAGAAAATTCACATTCACACCTACGGCCAATTTAAAATCACCAGTAAACTTAACATGCATGACTTTGGACTGCAGGAGGAAGCTGGAGGACCCGGAGAGAACTCACATGGACACGAGGAGAACATGCAAACTCCACACAGACAGCTTAAACCATAATAGCTGTGTATAAAACTTTGTTTTTCTGAGAAAGCTACATTCTCCAATGAAGACCTTGGGTTGAGGTTAATTTGACCAAAATAAAAAGCTTTTGAAGTTTTCAAATGAATACACCCATTAATCACTAAAAGCAAAACACAAGCGTGCTTCCATTAAGTATATAGTATCAAAAGCCTGTTCAAATCAGCGTAAGCCAGAAGTCGATATATTTATTTGCATTTTAGAACTCTTTCTTTTTATTAAATTAAGAGTACTGACTATTTCTTTCCAGAGCACACATTTTGATTTGTCTTCATTAGTGTTACCGATAATACCAACGATACATCCCACTCAGCCACAGCAGTGACCAAGTGTCATTAATTAATTTTATTATTTACACCTGTGCTTAAACAGAAACTCAAGTACTACCTCTGCACATGTGTCAAAAAATTAATGATATGTAGCTCAAAACAGCAGAGTTTTTTTTTTCAGTTTAGACTACATAGAATATCTAAAACCATAATAACATCAAAGGGTTTACATTACAGGACTAAATATGTGTCAAGGGAACAGTCCCTAGATAGTCCTGTTGTGGACAAACATGACATCAGTCAAATCACCACTAGTGTCCTCTGAGAGCATTCAGGGAATAAATTACCTTCCTGTAACTGCTAATGGCCAAGTCTTTGTCAGTGGCCTTAGGAAGAGGAATCCTGACCACTGAGTGATCTCACATTTTGTTAGAGTAACTGTGGAGTCCCCGTGGCAACAGCTGAGCCGCTGGCACAGTGCTTCAAAGTGAAGCACCCTCAATACGGCTACCATCCCCCTGCAGCCTCCTCACCAGGATGTCAGCAAATCTCAGGAGAACTTCCATAGGATTGATTTTGCTCACTGTTTTAGTGAAAGAATAGAAAACTATTAGAAAAACAAAGGATAAACATGTTTCATAGGAAGTAAGCTATAATTTACTCTATCTGGAAAACATAAATAGTTGTAGGGCCACTCCACTGTGGCAAAGCAGTCACGTTTTCTTTGCATCAAAAATCATGCATTTATTGAATTAAATGTGTCTTGAACAAAATTCAATGTATTCCTTGAAATTTAAATATAATTCAGCTGAAAACCAAATAATAGTAGAGGTGATGGGAGTGCTTCGGACTGTGAATCCAAAGCCTCCACCATGAGAAGTCTGCAGATCCAGATGGGGGCTACAAGATCACAAGGAGAGAGTGTAGCTTGTGGACTTCTTTAAAACCACTGGTATAAAGATATAGACTATACTGTTTTATCTCAATTATCTTGTTTTCATAATTGTTGGAAGCTAAAATTGTAATTGAAAATAAAATTTAATTAACAGTCAAGCTGGCTGCTGGCTACAGTCCTCTTTGCTGTGTTGCCTCACAGCAAAGAGGACCTGGGTTCAAATCCATTAGCCAGCTAAGGCATTTATGCACAGCTCTCTTAAGGTACCACTTGGGTTGAGGTCTAGATTTTGACTGGGCCATTGCAACATCTTGATTCCTTTCTTTTTCAGTCATTCTGTTGTAGATTTGCTGCTGTGCTTGGGATCATTGTCCTGTTACATGACCCAATTTCAGCCAAACTTTAGCTGTCAGACAGATAGCCTCACATTTGACTCTAGAATACTTTGGTATACAGAGGAGTTCACGGTCAACTCAATGACTGCAAGGTGCCCAGGTCCTGAGGCTGCAAAACAAGCCGAAATCATTATCCCTCCACCACCATGCTGAGAGTTGGTATGAGGTGTTTGTGCTGATATGCTGTGTTTGATTTTCACCAAACGTGGTGCTTTGCATTAGCCAAACATCTACATTCTGGTCTCATCTATCCAAAGGACATTGTTCCAGAAGTCTTGTGGTTTGTTCAGATTAAACTTTACATACCATGCTGCCATGTTCTTTTTATAGAGAAGAGGCTTTCTCCTCCCAAACAAGCCATACTTGTCTTTTTCTAATTGTACTGTCATGAACTCTAACTTTTTGCAGTTTCTCTGAGCATTGCACGGTCTGACCTTGGGGTGAATTTATTGGGACGTCAACTCCTGGGAAGATTGGCAACTGTCTTGAACATTTTCCACTTGTGAATAATCTTTCTCACTGTACAGTTGCGGCCAAACTAAAGTTATTTATTTATTTGCCAATAAAGGTTTTTGAAACTTATGAAATCCTTGTGATTGTTCTTCAGTATATCATAAAAACATGTAAAAAATAATCTAAATAAAAACTGAAGTGGCAAACTGCATGAAAAACAAACCTTTGGCCACGATTATAGAATGATGGACTTCAAATTGTTTGGAAATGGCCTTATAGCCCTTCCCAAATTGATGGACAGCAGCAATTGCTTATCTCAGATTATTACAGATATTTTTCCTCCTTTACATTGTGTTAACACACACCTGATTGCTCCAGACCTGCGAAGTGCCAAAACCTCTGCTTTTATAAAGGTGCTCACAATTGCTGATGATCAATTAATTTGACTGATTGATCAGCAGCACCTGGCTGCTACTTACCCTCTTAATTCCTATGGAAGCAGTAAAGGTGTGCTTAGTTTTTCCACACACTGTTTCTACATTTTGGTTTAATTTTTGTTAAATAAATAATGACATGGTATAATATATCATGTGTTGTTGTTCATCTGAGGTTGTATTTACCTAATTTTAAGACCTGCTAGGACCAGGTGATTTTTTTTTTTTTTATTATGTCCTGATACGTAAAACCTTAAAAATGAAACAGGATGTACTTTGATTTTTCACATGACTTTACATTATGGGATCTTGCTTTGTGTTCTCATAAAGGTGACATAATGTGACTGAGAAAACAGATTTAGGTCCCACCAACAAGAGTTACATCCACATACAAACATACACACACAGGTTCACAGTGTGAAAGCAATACCAGCTACATTATTGCAGCTGGTAATAATGTTGGAGTTTTGCTTCAGGAGAAGATAAAAAATGAGAGTGTATTCTCTATTTACAGTGGGTGCACCCACTGTCCTTGAAAAATAATATGGCATTTTCTTTAACTGTGATTCATCTGTTATTCGCAAGAAATGACAAAAATGTGAGGCACGGCTAATTCTCAAGCTGACTCTCTGCTGCAACATTGCATTAAAATCACAGAGAAGAAAAAGCCTGAGGGCAAAGAGGATTTCAGGCACTTCCATCAACCTGCATCTAGACAAGAACTTGTTCTACGGGGCTGTCTAATGAGATGTGCTCACTTTTCCTTCCTCAAACATAGTGGAAAGATCCATAATTCATTAAAGCAAAACTTATGTGCGTGCATTACAGCTGCCACTGCTTTAAAAAGATGGACATCTTTTCTGCCCTTCTTCTGAAAGCCCTCTGTGCCCTGCTTTGCTCTGGTGCATGCGTACTTTGTGCTTGTAATTTCTGCTGAAGGTGCTTTTATTATGCAGACACCATGGGGCAGTCAGAGTCATTGAATAAATGTTACCTGACTGGATGTCAGAGAATGGAAGAAGGCTAACCTGAGCCAAGGGCAAAAATATGAATATGGAGGCTTTAAAAAGTTTAGCGAAAGAATGAAAGTGTAGTGAAAACAAATCGGGTGAGAGAGAGGGTCAGACAGAGGCTGAAACATAAAAAGAACAAGTGAGTGAGGAAGAGAGATTGCAGAAGACTGAGAGCAAATGACCTGCCTCTTAGTATACCCTGTTTTTGTCTTTTTTGGCAGGCCATAAAGCCTGTAAGGAAGGAAGGGCAAAGCCAGCGATGTGGCTAGTCAGGTGGATTATACTCCTCCCTCCCAGGGCCAGGTTAGACAGAAAAATAACCAGGATGCCAGACAGTCACAGCAGAGCTAGAGCATTCTCCTCTTTCATTCCACTCTTCTCTTTCCACCCTGATGACGTCAGCCCCCTAGACCACACGACTCTGCTGCAAACAGCACACCTGCTGGCTTCACAGTCCATCTGGCCCAGCTCCATCTCTTGCTCAGCTCTCCAAGCAGAAATGCAGATCTGTTTACAACCTGGGCACACAGTCACGATCCTACAGTGATTGCAGTTCCTATTTCACGCTTGCTCGCTGGGGAAAAGAGGAGTGATAGCTATATAAGCTGCTGATGACAACAGACATCAAAGTGGCAACAATCACACATGTCTTATTGGTGTTTCATTGTTCCACAATACAGATTAAATGATTCCTTGGTATGTTGTGAGAGGGGTTTCTGTGTGCGTCTGCATGCTGCTGAGTAATCACGAGAATTCTCTCAGGATTTCCTTACATCCCTTTCCTACAACTGCACAGCATCCACAAACAGAGCAGTTGTTGTCTTGTAATTGAAGTGACAGGCCCTCTCACCTACTACTAAAATCAGCATGAACATAAAACTGCACCATCATCAAAGCAACGCTGGTAGTGGAGAGACCAAAGGAAGGGAAAGACACTTAATATCAGGGCCTAGGCTTGTTTTAAGTTTTAAAAGCAATGTGTCTGAGCTGACAATATCAATAGTTTGTTCTTGGCAGTAGAAAATTCCTTTTAAAAGCAGGAGATGTGCCATTAGTGCACATGGATATGCTGTGGTCACTTAATGATAACATTTAATTCTGCATCAACAACACATGGCACATTGTAGATATGCTCCTTTCAGAGTGGTGCCACATTGTGCAACTGAGGAGGCATGTTGAATACGGGATACCCTATGTGCATTGCTGGTGCGAGAGGTTCAGAAGACAGTGTATGAATAACATTACATTATGGCAATACCATCAAGCATCCTTTCTCAAACTAGGAGGTAATATGAGAAAATAAATGCTTTCATTCATTAATATGAGAGGGTAGAGGGCTTCTGGCATCCATTCAACCCGAGCTTGAGTTATGTCTGTACTACAAGGCTCCCTGACGTCTCAAATACCACGACCAAGTTCTCTGATGGTTGAGGCAATAGTGGGTCATGAGAGGGGGAAATAAAAACACTTCCCCGATTAGGGTTTATACAAGCCTATTCGGGATGGTTAAAAAAAAAAAAACATGTTTCTATTTTGGGTCTAATTTATCTTGGTTGACACCAGCAGCGGGGCATGCAAGCACTTGCTGCCCCCCGGCTCAAACACTTGCTTTTCTGTCTGCCAGGTCAGACACAATTGCAGCGCAGCTCGGATGCTCTATGCGGAGTGAATAAACAGGTGACTAACCTGAATGGTGCACGTATATTCCGTATCGTCCAGCAGCCTGACCGTGCAGCTGTATTCCCGATCAAGATTCCTGATGCTGCCACTCATAAATCGGCTCAACATCTTCTCACAGATACCGCCGCTCTGCGTCTACAGGACCAGAACAATAAACTCAACAGCAGCGTGCAAGTGAATGTCACACTGACCACATTTCCCGGTCCCCTGAACGACCAGCAGCCACGGATTCTGCCCCCGAGGCGAGCACCATTGTTGTCCCGTTAAGTTTTCGTGCTGTGGGCCCGTGCTAAGAGCAAAATCCAAGGATGCCCGCATCCGGATCCAGAGGCAGCTCAGCCCTGCTGTGTGTCTGTGCTCGAGCCGAGGATTATCTCTCACCATTCACCGCCGCCACTTGAGCAAGCGGGCGGGTCCAAATGAAAACTGACGTCAAAGTGAACCAACCGGAGTGTGAGGCATTTTGTCTGTGCTTCAGTTTACACAATTGCTTTTTCTTATGCCTAATTTTCCCCCATAAAACAAACATTTAAAAGTTGGCTTCTTTTTATGAATCACCCGCTTAAAATTAGACGTATCCACTCAAATTATGCTGTGCGAGAAGCAGTGTGTTATATCATATGTCACCTAATGTGTCTTTCGAGATACACTTATTGGATCAAGAAACCAAGCTATGCCAGGGTGACCTAAAACCAGCGGCATCGGGTGTCACAGAACTTCCTAAGTGGTGGATATTAAATGTATTGGGCTGCCACCTGCAGGCCATTCGTCGTCATTGCGGCAAACAAATTGAGACAATACATGTTTGGTGAGGCCAACACGTAAATCCAAGGCGTGCACTAGTACATTCTCCAAAATTTCGCGTTAAAGGTATGCTGACAGATTGACTAACTGAAACTTAAAAGTTTACCCCCTGAGAGGACTTGTACTTCTGCCGTGACCCGGATTCGAACCGGGGTTGCTGCGGCCACAACGCAGAGTACTAACCACTATACGATCACGGCGAGCTAGCAGGGTCTGAGTCCACGAGGAGAAATTTTATCTTTAAGTAAAATGCATAAAAAATAATGTTTTAAGACTAGACTTACTTTTAAAGATAATTTTACACATCGAGAAATGTATGAGGCACAATTATTATTATTGTTATTACTGTTATTGTTTGTCGAAGTTATGCTAATAAAAAAAAATGCCGATTGTTGACGTTGAGGTAACATAGAAGCGGCTCTTTCTATCTTATTCCCGCAGTACTTCGTCTCATTTTGGTTTGACATAATGCTGACACTAGCTTGTAATGTTTCAGATGCTAAAAATGCGTTTTCAACTTTAAGTAAACCGACGTTGTGTTACACCTAGTAGGACCTGGTTCCGCAGCAAAAATAAGTGGTTCATTAGTCCGGGCGCCTAATCGTCCCTCACCCAACCTGATGATCGCCCAGATTTTATCTTTAGTCACAACCTACAAATAGACCTTTATGTCCCAGACATGGCTTTCTGAAACTTGAGCGTTTTTCCTAACCGAACAATCGAAACTAAATGTTGTTAGATGCCTTGTTGAGAGGTCAGGGGTCAGAGGGGAATGGCTAGACTGCTTTGAGGTGATCGGAAGGTAACAGTAGGGAGACCGAGGGCTATTGTAACATTTCTTTTACATTTTGTTTCATAACTCAAAGTTAACTTATACTACGGTTGATATATTCTCACTAATAAGGACAAGACTACAATAATCATTTTAATTCAAGAAGTCAGAGTGTTACAACAGTGAAAAAATACACACTGTAACCCACTATATCTCAAACATAAGCAATCTTCAAAGTAATCATTGCTGTTTTAGTATCTAATAATGTAACTTAAAAAATGTTTAGCCTATATACTTTCAAATTCATTTAGGTGCTATTATTGATGTGTAGGCTATGCATTCAAGGATTTTCCCAGAAGACTTGGCAACTGTTCTAGGAGTAACTATTAATTCTTTGAGATGAGTTTACTCAAATACTTTGATGAGCTGAGTTAAGAACAGTTTCTAACCTAACTTACATTATTATAGACAGCAGATATTAACAAATGTTAAGATATTACCAGATAAATGCACATAAAACACACTATTTTATATAAAAACATGTATTTTTCATTTTTAAATGCCCTTTTAAATTTAAAATTAGTGAAATATGTCCATTTTCTACCAGTAAATTGTGTCATCAATACAGACAAACAAGGTGCCTGCAATTCTAATACAATTGCCCCGATATGACATCCATGTTACAATCTTGTATTCTAGTCAGTAGTACTTATATTAGCATTGGTTGTTCATATTCATTTTTAACAGTTAACCTAGAGATAAAATTGATGTAAGTTTAAATTCACAGTCATCTAAGCTTTAGGCAGCAGAAGAAAAATATGGTACATCCAAAAAGTAACTTTGTTATCTCAAAATCATTTTTGTCCTCGAGAATTTCTGCACAAGTGAAGTAACTGCACTTCTTCCACAGGCAGACAGACAATCCTAATGAGTATGTGCAAGGTAAGTGTAGTCACTGTAACCTGTTACAATTGCTCCTGGTCTCCCTAACTCAAATAACCACTTGTTACAGCCAAGGTATGCAGAAGAGCATCTCTGAATGCACAACATGTTGAATAGTAAGCAGATGGGCTACAACAATAATAGTAGAAGTCAGCTAAGAACAGGACACTGAGGCTACAGTTCACATGGGTTCATCAAAATGGGACAACAGGAGATTGGAAGAACGTTGCCTGGTCTGATGAGTCTCGATTTCTGCTGTGATATTCAGATGGTAGGGTCAGAATTTGGTGTAAACAACATGAAAGCATGGATCCATCCTGCGTTGTATCAATGGTTCAGGCTGCTGGTCATGATGTAATGGTGAGCAGTGTTTCCAGCACCTTGTTGAATCTATGCCACAAAGAATTAAGGCAGTTCTGAAGCCAAAAGGCGGTCCACCCAGGTACTAGCAAGGTGTACCTAATGAAGGTACCTCACATATAAACCCAGCATACAGTATATAAAGTGCCTGGTGAGTGTACACTTGTATTTACATTTGTATGTGTCCTAATTCAAAACTACACTCAGATATTTGTTCATTTTTGTTGTTATCCTTCCCTCGTATGATGGAGGGTAATAAATGTACTTACTGTACATGTGGCACAAAATCTTTCATGCAGTTTATTCTAAATTAGCATCCTTACGCTTTTTAATTTATTCTATCTGCCAGGATTTAAAGAAACTTGCATTAAGCATCAGTGTGAACATTTCTTTCCCCAAAACAACAAACTGTAGATTTTAAAGTTCAACAGCACAACACATTGACATATTATAAAGGAATAACAATTTAAGAAAACGATTAAAGCAGTAGTCTTTATTAGATAAATTACTGACAATATTGTCCTCATTTAATAATTTAGGCCAGCCAGCTTGCCACTGATGGAAAAAAAGTGTTACATACAATTAATGTTTTATAGGAATATAATTTATGATAATTCAGTGTACCATGTTAATGTGTCTACTGAGCTAACAACTGAAGGCTGGTATAACAAACACAAACCTCAATCACTGACTTACTCATTCATTAATTATCATCATCAGTTGTGGACAAGTAAGACACATGATCAGCAACTGTAAACAAAACAACAAACTTCCAACCAATATTTACAAAAGTAGTATCAGAAAGGTCTAATGTGGACAGCTGAAGTCATTCTCATCATTCTCTTCAGGTTCATTACTCCATGCAATTTTAGCAGCACACACCGCCTTTCTAGTGAAAGGGCGGCATGACCCAGCCAGAGTCTGATGCAGCAGAGGTTTGCTGCTTGAGATGTTGCCCATGCTTTTAGCAAAAGCACCTTCTTGTTTCTTGTCTGTTGCTGCATGACTCCTCCTATACAGCTTACAGGAAGCCACGAGAGGCTTTCCTATGTCCACCTGCTGGCTTTCTGTCTGACGCAGCTTACTGTCTGTGTGAGTATAGTGTAAATCCACCTTTATGACCATCGACTCCTAAGAAAATAAATGAAAAACAAACAAAAAAAAAAAAAAAACATTTATTGTAAAGAAGTAACCACTTCTTAGAAAAAGAATTAGGACAGATATATGAATGCATACCTTGAG
>VUQI01050223.1:0-22626 GCA_015106735.1 Paratilapia polleni | reverse complement strand
GGAGTGGCCGGCCAACCAAAATTACTCCAAGAGCGCATCGACAACTCATCCAGGAGGTCACAAAAGAACCCAGATCAACATCTAAAGAACTGCAGGCCTCACTTGCCTCAGTTAAGGTCAGTGTTCATGATTCAACAATAAGAAAGAGACTGGGCAAAAATGGCATCCATGGGAGAGTTCCAAGGAGAAAACCACTGCTGACCAAAAAGAACACAAAGGCTCGTCTCACGTTTGCCAAAAAAACATCTTAAAGATCCCCAAGACTTTTTGGAAAATATTCTGTGGACTGATGAGACAAAAGTTGAACTTTTTGAAAGGTTTGAGTCCTGTTACATCTGGTGTAAAACTAACACAGCATTTCATAAAAAGAGCATCATACCAACAGTCAAACGTGTGGTGGTAGTGTGATGGTCTGGGGCGGCTTTGCTGCTTTGATCATTTGTTGCTTACTGGGATGTAAAGTCACACTTAAGTGGGCATCTTAAACTGATATTTTAGAGGGGAACAATCCTCTGATTAGCACGTGCGTGTGAAAACAGCCTTTTAATGTCAAATTCTGCACGGATGCACATCGTACTAAAAAACATGAAACACCGCAGTGATTTGAAAATTAGCAAAACAATAACTGACAAAGCAGTGAAGTAACCTTCCCCCTTTTCCAGTTTTGCTCACCTCAATATTTCAATTGTCTTTTCTAACACAAAGTAGAAAGACGGAGACGTGAATCTCACTGATATGGTAAACAAACCTTGTTATGTCACGAATGTTCCATAGTTCCTACGGTGAAAACTTAAAATCCAGAGGCTGGTTTGGTTTTTGGGGGATTTTTTTTACACTTTAAAATTGTCCCCTGCAAAGAGACTGGGACTTTCGCAGTATCAAAATGGTACGGATTTGACCAGAAAACACTGCAGGAATGAATTAACACAGAACTTGTACTTTCAATTAACAAGTCAGTGTGGTATTGCATATTTATGACAAAAGAGCCATAAAACATGTATATTCCAGCACAGCAGGGGGCAGTATACACCTTGATGTTGCACCTGAGTGCAACCTGTGTGGAGAGAAGGCCAACTGGTGCTTTATTTCATCTGTTGGCTAATTACAGTAGTTATTTATTGCTTCACAAAACCATCACTTTCCAACAGCGATGGTGTAAACAGTTTGAAGCTGTTTCTGTCTTTCCCATTTTTCTCTGCAGGTCGGATCATTCTGCCAATACCACCTGCTTACAACAAACAGACCACTGCACCATTTTTTTTATTTATACCTTTCTAACATGGATCACCATTTCTTTAACTGGGGAATTTCAGGCTAAAAAAATCACATTTTTGTTGTTGACAATTGGACCACTGTCATCACCATGTAAGCCACAGATATAAAATCACACATTGCACTTAAAAAAAAGGGTGGTCAAAACATACACCGAGAACATGTGAAGAATATAAATAAGATAGTTTTCTCACTACTTTAACTGACCAGAAGTCCTGATAGTCCACTCAGCAGCAGTGAAATGATTAACTGTATGACAGAAGATAGATTGTGAATCTGTTTCGTAACTACAGCTGAACACCACTCACAAAACAAAATTCAATATTTTGAAGTTCAGTCTCATTTATATTTAAAAACCCATTAACATTTTAAAGACAAGATAAGCCTTTTTAAAAATGGATTGACTTCACTCGTCATGGGCTCCATGATGAGCAAGAGTATAATGTTTTCAGAGTAATGCTTGTAGGTGTTTTGCAATTTCCCTCCAATGCCAGCTTGTTGGCTGAACAGTGGATCTATGTGGAATTTGTCAAACAACGACAACAAAAAACACATTTAAACATGCAGCCAAAGGTTGCATTTTTGGGTTCCTTTTATAGAATTAAAATGCTTGAAAAAGCTTCATTTGTTTCTTGGACTCAGACATAAGCTTTGCTTTCAGTACATTTATCTGTTGGATAAAAAGAATATTTAATATACTTTTTACACTACTAAACAGAAAATTATTACACAACAACCCATCTGTTATTATAAGGTTTTAGCTGTTTTCCAGCAACTCTTCACCTTGTCTGTCCTTGACTTCTTTCCTTTTTTGTGTGTGTTTACTCTGGAGGTGAAAACAAAACATGATATTTTTATCTGAAGTTGCCTGGAGGCAGAATGTGCCCTAAGGAACAACAAGTTAGATAATTCAAAAATTTAAAAAAAAAAAAAAATGACTGTGGTATTTAAGCATGTCAGCTCAAATTTAGACCACCAGCCCCTAAAGTGTCTAGCACCTCCTTGATGTTACTTTTTATAGGCGTATTTGTCAGCACCCTGTGGTTTATTTTCTGTAGCAGGTCATAATGTTTAGCATGAACTTGTGCACAATGCTTTAGGGAGTAAAAGTCTCCAGAGATGACCTTTGCCTGCTGGCTTTCAATAGACCAAATCAGTTTGAGCACAGGAGGGGTTGTGGTGTGTCTGCAAGTCACACTCTGTGCTTTTTTATTTTACCACTCCCTTTCCAGCGTTACCTGCAAACCTCAAACCTGGCAGGTCTTCCTCTTCCTCTGGACTGGCTTGGTTCCAAGCTCAAATTGAACGTGTATTTATATTGCATCACATCATAAATATTAGACAGATCCAAACATGCACAAACACCACAATTCTGTATTGGTAATAACCAGCTTCAGGACTTGGAAATTTCTGTTGCACGCCAGGGCCACCAGGGCAAAAGTAATTACACAATCTGTTTAGGTGTCATCAGCACATAATTTCTGTGGTCGCTCAAACATGAAGGAGACCTTGAGGTATGTGCGTGTGTGTGCGCACGTGTGTGTGCGTGTGTGTGTTTGTGCTTCTGATCAGGCTTTGCAAACTGCTGTTGAGGTGTGGAAATGTAATAAAAGATGCTGTTCTTACTGATATCGATTTCAGATGCCCTTGCAAACAATCAGTCAACAAGAGTCTGATATACTAAGAAGAATGAAGGTGGAGAGGATGAGAAGTAAGAAATTACTAAGGCTTAAACCAGACTATATGGAGGAAAGCCTCCATATAGAAAAGAATTCAAGAGTTCAAAAGGTTCAAGAGACACACTGGAGGCATGCACAGTACTGAACTAGCTATAACAACAACAACAACAACAACTTCTACTGCAAGTACTAATACTGACAATCGTAATGACTAATGGACATCACATGTAGCAGTCCACTTTTGCATCACTATGTCTTAATTCTTAGTATTTCCAATTTGATTTATTTTAAGAAGAAAGAAAAAAAAAGCCTTTGAGGAACTATCAAAACATTTTCTCAGTTGCTGTAGGAACAGGCTTTTTGTATGATTGACAGCAGCTGGCCTGGGAAGAGGAGACAGAATAAACAAACTTGTAGCTTACAAACCAAAGGCAGACAGTGTGCTGTTAGCAGGGATTTTGAAGAGTAAAGACTACACCAGGACTTATATGGATTAAAGTAAAAGTTGTACAGCACTTCAAATATGTCACATACTAAGGCTTGGTCAGGAACCCATTCTCACCATACTGTAATGCAATTTAGTGTCATTTTCTGATACACGGATTTCCATGGGTTAGGTTGAAACAAAGTTTCACAACTTAAAAGGTAAACATCTGCCATCTGCAACAAGCTTCTATGACACACCCCGTTTAGACCAGCACAGAACTTTTGTCTGGTTCTCATTGCAGCTGTTCCAGATATTGAAGGACTGCTACTGGAGTCTTTTGGACCACCCTGCATGATAAAAAGACACTTAAAGGGTACCCACTGGTCACACTATAAACCCAGCGGGTCCTCACCAAGCATCAGGGGCGTGGCTGCTTTGACTGACAGCTGTCCTGACACAGCTCCTAGACCCAATTGTCATAGGCTGGGCCTCACCTCTGCTACTTTGAGTCATTAAATTGGACCTCTTCTCTGTGTGTCTGACCTCTTGGTGCCTGTTGGAGCATTTTAATGGATTATCTAACTAAAATTATGGGTTGCTGTGTGGTACAGACCATCCAAGAAATTTATGCTTCAGTTTTAGTGAGTGAATATCTAGTATTTTATTAGTGTTTTACTTAGCACTATTAGCAGATATGTGTATGTAGCTAGCTAGAGAGGACACCAGAAGGAATATCCAAAATTCTAAACTTTTATTTTGAGGCAGTGGTCATGCAAAGGAAGTGAGCAGGCAAAGTATACAATAAAGGGCAGTGGGACAAGACAAAAAATAAAACAGGAAACAACAAATAAATACTCAAACCAATAACAATAAGGGGTCTGTGTTATTCAAAATAAAAAAGTTAGATTTGACCTTTAATCCTTACTAAATACAAAATTCTGATAAAAATGTAATAGCTGGAAAAATCAGCAGAGTAAGGCTCAACTTTGAAGTGTAAAGTGTATTTGTTAAGAAAATCACTAGTGGATCAGATGTAATACCATCTGGAAAGCATATGATTGACAGTGGTTTCATTTTTCGGCATGACAATGAACCCAAATACACTGCCAATGCAGTAAAAGCATACCTGGATAGAAAAACACACAATGGGAGACTGTCAGTCATGGATTGGCCTCCCCAGAGCCCAGACCTCAACATTATTGAAGCAGAGAACAGAACAAAAAGCAGCCAACATCCAAAGAAGAGCTTTGAATGTCCTTCAAGAAGCCTGGAGAACTATTCCTGACGACTACTTAAAGAAATGACAAGAAAGCTTGTCTAAGAGAGTTCAAGCTGTGCTGAAGAATAAAGGGGGTCATACCAAATACTGATTTTCAAGCTCATTAGAATTGTACAAACTCTGTTTTTGTCTTATATACTGTATTTCAATGTATGTTTGCACATGTTTAAATAAATCACTGCACCTACTTCCCATTACATAAAGAAATGAAGGATGGGTCAAGATTTTGCACAGTACTGTAGATATCAATAATATGTTATTAGTTTAAGACTTTGAGAGGATACAACTAATATGAAACATGCATTTAAAAAAAATAGCTATACCATTTTAAGTACTTTAAAAGTAAAAGGGTTCATAAATTTCAGCCGAAGCACGAACTCAGGCAGCTACTACTCAAAAATGTAGTGATGAAGGATTGACTGATTTCCCACCTTTGGACCTGCAGAGGACCACAAGCAATCTCATGTTTTATGTGAAAATCAATTTTTAGGGTGAGTGTATGAAATCTGTCAGGATTTATTAGACTGCAATTTTTTTAATCACATTTTCTCCCACCAGGCTCATGAATTACAGGGTTATATGATACTATATAGTTATTCAGAAACTTTTGACCCAATAGGGGCTGCTGACCAACTTAGTGGTATTGGCTTTAGTGTTCTCATTGATCCAAAAATTTATAAACATTCAAAATTATCTCTCTCTCTGGCTCTCTGGCACACAGTAGCACAACTTAAGAGCTCCTACCATAATTTTAATGGAAATAGACGGCGTTAGGTATTTGTAAGTAACTGTGCATAATGGGATCACTGGACCAGAATTTAATTCAGGACTGAAATCCTCCTTGATCTCAGAACAGTAAGCAGGATAACACAAACCACCAACATCTTGATATTCATAGCCCAAGCCCTTGATTGAAATGCATCATTAGGTTTGGTCTAAAGGGGTGATTCTGGGTCAAACTAAATTTACGTGCAACTTACTTTTAAGATTAAACAGGAACTACAGTTCTACTGTATGAAAAGAGGTGATAAAGAAACCTATGTGCTTCGTTGGTTCAGCAGCTCTGAACTCAGTGATATTTCTACATAACCTTTTTTATGATTTATTTTATATTAAAAAGCAAAGCCGGGGCATGGAAGTCTGACATTTAAAAGCTGCTGCAGGTTCGCAGGGCCTAGAAGGCAGTCACCTCCCCTTCCTCTCCTCTCTAACGCCACATGGCAGAGCTTTTCCTCATGTTTAAATTGACACCTACAGACTTAGGCCACTGGATAACGGTGCAGTGAATCAGACAGCAAAGCGGCGTAAAGGCAGTGCTCCAGGCTTGCACGAGAGAATAAATCAGAAACCCCAGGTAATTATTTTCATTTCTCCATCAGCTCAGGGATCAGTACCCTTAGGGTGGTTTCCTGCCTGCCATATCCCCACCCCCAATATAACTAACATTTAGCCCTGACAATTCAAACTTCTAATCTCCCCTCCCCGGGGAGAGAGATAGAAATTTGATTAGAGTGCAGTGTGGTCGAGACGGACAGATATAAAATTGTAAATGTGAATAAAAGTTTAAAATCGTGTCAAAATAAATCAGGGAAAAGTCTGTACAAGGATCAAATTCCTGTCAGCTCTGAGGTCAATAAGTAGGCTTTAGCCGGATTTGAGCTGGAGTGATCTTAGAGCATCTTAAAAAGTTTGGGAGAATTTCTGAACCATGCTCTGTGTGCCTATGTGAGCATGTGCAGGTGCACATTGTTGTGCATTTCTGTAGCTGTGTGTGGTGCATTCCTAAAGCATGCACAGTGTACTGTTTATTTTTTTCAAGAAGATACACAACCTACAAACCTATGTTCCCAGGGTATTTTATAAACCCAAAGAAAAGAGATAAAGTAGTAAGAAGTCTGTTTAGTCTGTCAGGGTTATTCCCTTTGGCTCAGGAGCAACAACATTCCAGTAAAAAAGGTGGATAGGCCGACATTCTGTGGTCTGCAGAAAGGTTAGTTCACAGAATTCATGGCTGCTGCCCATTTGATAAACTTACTCCCTGGCTCGTCTTTCATTCTATCTATACCCAAACTTGAGCCACTTAAGAGCTTTGTGCACAGTGTAGCAACATTTCTGCAAGGTCTGTGAGTCACTCTGGCCTCCTTTAAAACCATAATTGGACAGCACCATAAAAAGCACTTTTCAGCGCTTTGCCATGGACATAACATTTCATCTGAAGTATTTAATGATAGAACCATTTTCTTTTCAGCAACAAATAAATTTTCTAAACCTCTGTATGCCAATGATTCAACAGGAGAATGACGCTAAAAATAATTTGACAATCTTTTCTCACGACACCTTCTAAACATATCTGCCGTAACACATCAGCTGAATTAAACTGAACAATTTGTGAAAAGAAATATCTAGTAGTTGAAGAATGTATAAATGTGGTACAGACAAACAGGGTTAAAGTGAAATGTTATTTAAGGCGTGCCATGCAGTGTTGACCTCTTCTGAGCAGGATGATGAGGATGGCAGCACAGCAAATAAAGTATTGAACCACCACAGAAACAAACAAACAAACAAACAAATAAACAAAAAAAAAATCAACATTTATGTTGCTGACTTCTTTTGTAAAGTTAATTTTTTTCAGGGTCAGTGATCAAGCTGATGACGAAGAAAGTGCCTGGCAATGTAAGTTCAGTATAATAAACACTAAACACACAGTTACTTGTCTCTATTCATAGCTGAGAGTTTTCTCTCAAAGGCGGGCCGTCTTCATGGCCCCTGTAAGACTGTCTAGTATGGGTGAGTTCAGTAAACTCAGCTACATTATGCAAAAGAGAAGTGAAGCAAACAACATGACCTTTAAAGCTGCCATCTGAGCATTTTCAGTCCATGACACAGAGTAAACAAAACTCAATTAGCTTAATATAGATGTGCGCCATTAAAGACTATCACGGGTGTTGACACACTCCGGTTCCCTCGCTCCTTAAGAGGAGAGTGTTTTGTGGTTTGCATAGTTATTTATTTGTTTGTTTGTTTGTTTTTGCATAATATTCAAAATAATATTCATATTTTTTATTTTGACCACATTGCTTTTCAGTTAAAGTTTTCTTATTAATGTTACTTATCTCTTCTCCCAATCCTGTTATTTTGAGGATACATTTACACTCACCGACCACTTTGTTAGGTACACCTACACATTAATGCAAATATCTAATCAGCCAATCACATGGCAGCGACTCAGTGAATTTAGGCATGTAGACATGGTAAAAGTGAAGTTCAAACTGAGCATCAGAAAGGTGATTTAAGTGACTTTGAATGTGGCATGGTTGTTAGTGCTAGACGGGTTGGTCTGAGTATTTCAGAAACTGTTGATCTGCTGGGATTTTCCCACACAACCATCTCTAGGGTTTACAGAGAATGGTCCAAAAAAGAGAAACTCTTCAGTGAGCCGCAGTTCTCTGGGTGAAAATGCCTTGTTGATGTCAGAGGTCAGAGGAGAATGGCCAGACCGCTTCAAGCTGATAGGAAGAGAACAGTCACTCAAATAACCACCACAACCAAGGAATGCGGAGGAGCATCTCTGAATGTACAACATGCCGAAGCTTGAAGCAGATGGGCTATGGCACCAAAAGGCCACACTGGGTGCCACTCCTGTCAGCTAAGAACAGGAAGCTGAAGCTACAATTTGCACGGGTTCACCAAAATTGGACAATAGAAGACTGGGAAAGTGTCACCTGGTCTGATGAGTCTCGATTTCTGCCGGGACATGAAAGCATGGATCCATCCTTCATTGTATCAACGGTTCAGGCTGGTGGTGGTGGTGTAATGGTGAGGGGGATATTTTCTTGGCACACTTTGAGCCCCTCAGTACCAAATGAGCATTATTTAAATGGCACAGCCCACCTGAGTATATGTCCGTCCGTTAATGACCACAGTGAATCCATCTACTGATGGCTGCTTCCAGCAGGATAATGTGCTATCTCCGAAAGTTCAGATCATCTTAAAATGGTTTCTTGAACATGACAATGAGTTCACTGTACTCAGTCACCAGATCTCAATCCAATAGAGCACCTTTGGGGTGTGGTGGAATGGGCAATTCACATCATGGATGCAGACAACAAATCTACAGGAACTGTGTGATGCCCAAAATCCCAAAGGCCCAAATTCTCTGAGGAATGTTTCCAGCACCTTGTTGAATCTGTGCCATGTAGAATTAAGACAGTTCTGAAGGCAAAAGAGGGTCCAATCCGGTACTAGCAAGGTGTACCTAATAAAGTGTCTCATGAGTATATATATTGCCATATACTGCTAAATGTTTTTACCAAACATGATTTGGAAGAAATAAATACCAACATATAATTCTTCCAGATGCTACCACTAATAAGTTATTTTTTAATTCTCCTCCACCTTTGCTTCTACAAACACAGCATAATATGGACTCAGAAGACATGAACAGCTCAGACCCTAAATGTTGCCCTGGCAGACTCAGCCATTATGAGTGCGTCAGGCTTTCATTTTTCTGCCTTTTCCTACAGTTACGGCTGGGATACACAAATCAAATTTCCAAATCTTCAAACATGCTTGCAAACGTCTACGGAGCATTTCAGTAAATCATTATTTGAGCGAAGAAAACAATTATTTTCCAAGCTAATGTTGCACGGTGTCTATGTTTTCCAGACTCATTTAACAGTTTGATCTTTTTTTTTTTTTTTAAAGTTTGTTGGGTCAAAACCAAAGAATTGGGACATATCAGTGAAATTTCTCCCAACACACACACACACACACCTCAAGATTAGGAGAATGCACATTTTTCCCTAGTGGCTGGAGGTTGCCGGATGGTCACTGGGTCGCTGATAGGTCTCTAAGCCTGACTGAGGCCTTGATGTCAGAATAGTGGCCTTGCTACACAATCAAAACTACAGCTTTGTAATTGTTGTAATTTAATCTCCATGAATCTTAAATAATCCTAATTGTCTTAATAAAAGATGTTTTTACTTGCTTTTTTACATTTAGATTCACCTGGTTGCTGGCTGATAAACACCTTCTATCCCATATTGTCTATGAAGAAGACAATATTCTAAAATCTTGCCAGACAACTACATGTTCCTTTTTCTGGGTTGTATTTTTAAAAGAGGGATTGTAAAAACTGTATTTTCCATCTTAGGGTAAGCCAGTTCAGGAAGAGGTCACTTCACTTACTGTATTTTACTTTAGTTCTTGATATTCTTCAACAGTCAAACCAAAACAATCTGCAAATGGATGCAGAAATTTACTCTTAAATATTTAATTTATTGAAGAAAATAGAGGTGATGGGAGTTTTTTTTCATAACGATGTGAATGTTGATGAATTCAGACAGACTAAAGTATGGGTAGCATTGCTGGATGGAGCTAAAAGTCATTACACCTTGAACTGAGCCTTAGGGAACAGGGAGCTAAACCCAAAGTAGCAGGTGAGTGCATTGCATGAGCACCACATATAAGATCAGACCATGACCTTGAAGCATTGGGTTGTGAGTTCTTTTGCAGTGTCTGTAGCTCCTCTTTGAAAGTGATGCATGCATGCAGAATTTTCTCTGTTTTTTCCTGAAGAATCCTTACCCCTCTGTTGGGGGCCTATTAGCAGACTTTTCAGCTTAGACATATTTTTTTTTATACTGGAGTCTAAGGTAAAAGTATCTGCTGCTCTGCTTGTTCAGCCCCCATTTATTGCTAGTATCTTTGTATTCTAGATGTATAGGCAGTTGTTTTCTTGGCTAGCTATGGCTTCACTGCTGGCTATATCTTGCTGATGAGCATGAATTATATGGCTTCTGCATGCTTGCAGCTGAAGCTGTTTGTCAGTTCAGTATTAAGGCTGAATCTTTGTCTGTTCATTGCAGTGTGTTTTCATTTGCAATCTTTGCAATTTATGTGCATTCACACTGATATTATTTAATGCTAGTGCTAGTCTTGTTGCTTATGTTCATAGTGATAATTAGGTAATCTAGTATAGACTGAAATATCTGGGTCCATATGTTCTCCTTGTGGTTTACAGGGTTTTGTATTAATTCGTGTAAGTTAGTTCATTACTAGAAAATACTTTACTGAAACTTGGTTTATGGTTGGTGAAATTCTAACAATTCCAACCGTGAACTTTTAGCGTTAAGGGAGGAGAGGAGGCCTGGCTCACATAAAAGCTTAGTTTCAATTTTAGGTTCCTTAAACCACATAGTATTCTCCTCCAAATCTAACTGCCTGACAATTTGCTGAAGTTCTTTGACTGAACCTGCAGTAATTTAAAATATGACATTATCCTCAGCCATAGACTACCACATTGTTAGATTAGACTGGACCATTATGTAAACAGGTACACACGTGAATACATGAGTAAACACAACAAACCTGACCTTTCATAGTGTATAAAATGGATGTTTGCTAAGTGCATAAAAGACTGACCTTGTTCCCAGCTATTTTCTCTGCAGAGCTTACAGCACATGTTGTCGTCATGAATGGAATAGTGCTAATAGTGCTAGTTTTTCTTGACTTCATGGTCAGGAATTATATTACGTTATTCATGTGAATTATTACCCTATTTTTATTTATACCAACATTATGAGCTATTTTTCTGAGGACACAGTGAAACTGCTGTTAACTTGTAAAAATCTGTGTAAATAATTTTGTTTCCTCTCTTAGATGAACTGTGGTATTAGTGCCACTTTTTTGAAAATGTTCAATGCAGTATAGTTAATGATTTGCTGGTCTGTGGATTATGAAGCATTTTCAGACATGACTATAAAGCATGCTATTAGGTTGCAGGGAAAAATGTACGTTAAAGAGTCTGGAGGACACTAAGAGTTCACGCCTCCTTTCTTAGGTCATTTCCAAGGAAGAATGAAAAATTCTAAAGTGACCAGAAAATGAAGGGTCAGCTGTGGTTTATGTGGTAGAGTGGGTCATCCACTAATCACTCCTTTTCACACATGTCCACATAAAATGTCCTTGGGCAAGACGGTGAACCCCAGCCCTGTCGCCATCTGTGTGTAAATGAGATACATTTTGAAGCATATGTTTGTCAAGGTACATGTACCCAAAGCTTAATTTTCTCCTGCAAAGTCAGTGGTGGTATTTCCTCTTTTCAGGTTTGATATGTGCATGGTGATCTTCATATACAGTATCCCTACATGAAATTTGCGTCCTTGGGGATTTGCCTCAAACCTGACATCACTTGAAATGGCATTTGCATTCTGTGGGAACTGACTGATGTGCATTTCATCTAGAAAACTCCACAGAAACTGTGTTTTGCTCAGTAGTGTGGAAAAATATACAGCTTGCATTATGTATTGTGCAAATCGGGATGTTGAAGGCTGCTTTACTTGGAAAATGGCTCCCTTATTATATAACTGTCACTTTTCCTTAAGGAATGCACTTGTGAAAATAGCATGGAAAATGTACTCATACAAACATGAATGAAGAAGAGGGCATGAAGGGCATGAGCACAGATCAGCATACTGACAAGCTTAGTCATTCTCTCATCATCCAGTGACTCACTCCCTAACAGTCAATTTGGAAGAGTGAAAGGACAAAAATTGACATTGTTTAGACTTAAATTTCCTGAATGAGAAACAATAGAAATATAATCGAATAGTTTTTCTTAATATGAAATAATGATGCTGAGGTTTCTGCACTGGACCTTGCTTCTTGTAGTGATGTGATTTAGCTGCAGGTTGCCCTACAGCGGGGGAGTGGGGTGCAGTGGTTGCCAGTCCATTGCAATGCTAACACAGATTTCATTCACACTCACATTCACACCTGTGACCAATTTAGAATCACCAGCTAACCTCACATACTTTAAACTTTGGACCTTTGGGCTGTGGACCTTGGGAGGAAGCCGAAGTATCCAGAAAGAATAGATACTTACAATGCTTTTTACATCACTTCTGCGTTACTGTGCAACATTGCCTGACATAAACTATAACATCACCAGTTACAATATAAATGTCCTTTAAACCTTAACTCCTCATTCTAATGAGGACACACATAAGACTGTTCTTTTACTATTGATATATTACCACAAAACTGACTTCAAAGTTGGAAAAAAGCACTTCACAGAAAAATGTAGCAGGCACAGCGATACTACTGAAGAAACATGTATGGGTAGAAACACAAGCTACAGTGGTATAAGTGTGAGTGCTCATCATTGCTTTTGTTACCTGTTGAAAATCAGGTTCAGCGGCTAGATGTTTCTGGCTTTGGCACAGTTTTCACCTTACCATCATGTTATTGTCTTTTTGTACAATAGAAAATTACAGTAACATTCATGTCTCCATTCCTCAAAGGTTATAGACCACTCTCCTAATTTTCTCCAAACTGAGCAAGTGAGGGAGAGAGTGAGAGAGGTGACCAAGAACCCGACAGTCACTCTGACTGAGCTATAGAGATCCTGTGTGGAGATGGGACTAAGTTCCAGAAGGACAACCAACACTGCAGCCCTCCACCTATTGGGGCTTTATGGCAGAGTGGCTAGACGGAAGCCTCTCCTTAGTGCAAAACACATGAAAGCCCACTTTGAGTTTGCAAAAAAGTACCTGAAGGACTCTCAGACTGTGAGGAACAAGATTCTCTGGTCTGATGACACCAAGATTGAACTGTGTAAGTAACAGCATAATTGTTTGATAAATAATTAATACGATTGCTGGATTTAGTACAGAAAAATGTAATGTGATTGCACCCAACACTCTTGGCCAGTAAAGCATCTCAACGCTATATTAAGCCAATTAAAGGCTGCAACTAACACATTACAAAAGCAATCCACAACAGGTGGATCCTGTGTTAAGCTTCAGAGCATTGTGGGTTATGTCCAGTGTTGAATCTCTGCAGATGAAAATGGCTGAGGCCGTTATTTGCATTTACACTTGTGTGATTGGATGTGCCTTGCTCTGCAACCATGCCACCAGTGGGAGGGGATTTGTATGCCACCGTGTTGAGGTTGTTTGTGCATTTCGAACAATCACAACTGAGACTGAATTCCTCATGTTAGACTTTGAGGTAATAAATCATTTACTTTTACTTTTCTTGTCTGCATTTACTGAAATGCAGACAAAAGACAAGATGTCAAAACCGACTGAGTCTTTACAGGCATTGGCAGAGCTATAAAAATGAGAAAATATAGTTACATAGACAGAATTTTGGCTATTGTGTTAACTTTGTGAACCAAATACAATTACAGTCTGTTGCAAATTACTTTTGTTTCATTAAGGTATTGTCCTTGTGATATCAATATATTGTGTTTACACCACATGTTACTGCCAAGGGGACCAGTCAATGCTGTTGCATGTGTGTGTTGTCATGGATTCTGGGGAGATGCATGTGGGGCTATACCCTAGGCTATGCCGAAGGGTATGCCATAGAGTATGCAGCTATAATGTAGTTATGGTGTAGATTTAATGCAGAACTATGGATTTAGTTTTAATTTCAGTTTCTATTATGGACCACTTTACTCACAAGTGTTGTTTACAGATACAGTATGATGTTAAAAGCATTGTTCAAAATACTGACTTAAAGTACTTTATATTTCACAAGGATGAAGTTTAGATATTTAAAGTGGGCTCTTGCATGTGTTTAGCTAAAAGGGAAGTGAGTCTTTGTTTGCAGTGCTTTCATATTTTTCTGTCATCATGTACTTTTGTCAAACACCTTCTCTGCCAGCTGCTGTGGAGAATCCAACAAAACCATCTATAGAATCCTCAATCAACCATCTGCAATTGGAACAAAGGAGGGTATAAGACCTCCAGAGTGCTAAGCAGAACGGGAGAAGGTCTGACAAGACAAGCAGTGTAGCAAACTGATGGGATGCAGCTGGGCTTAATCGAGCTATGTTGGTAGAACAAAACCAAATGCTGTGCTAAGCCTTGGAGAGTGAGAATCAGAGAGAGCATTACCTAAACTTGTGAGGGAAGCACAACCTCACTTCACAGTGTTTGAAATTAGGTGGCAATGTGAGCTTTCTTCATGTAGAAAAGAGCAGATACAGAATGTGGTTAAGGTTGAAAAATATTTAGCTGTACTGAGTCTATAATCTCTCAGTGTTAAAATAAACAACTGCTTAGATTCTTTTTACACACTTTACAACTGTTTCATGTTAAACATATTACAGTGCCTTAAAAAAGTACTCACACCCCTTGAACTTTTCTACATTTTGTCACGTTACTTAAATGTATTTTATTGAGATTTTATGTGATAGACCAACACAAAGTAGCGCATAATTGTGAAGTGAAAGGAAAGTGATACATGGTGTTCAACATTTTTTACAAATAAAAATCTGAAAAGTGTGGCGTGCATTAGTATTCACCCCCCTTTACTCTGATACCCCTAAATAAAATCCAGTGCAACCAATTGCCTTCAGAAGTCACCTAATTAGTAAATAGAGTCCACCTGTGTGTACTTTAATCTCAATATAAATACAGCTGTTCTGTGAAGGCCTCAGAGGTTTGTTAGAGAACATTAGTGAACAAACAGCATCATGAAGACCAAGGGACACACCAGACAGGTCAGGGATAAAGGTCTGGAAAAGTTTAAAGCAGGGTTAGGTTATAAAAACATTTCCAAGCTTTGAACATCTCACGGAGCAATGTTCAATCCATTCAAACCATTCATGGCACAACCACAAACCTACCAAGACATGGTTGTCCACCAAGATGTGGAAGAAGGTGCTCTGGTCAGATGAGACCAAAATTGAACTTTTTGGCCTACGTGCATATTATTATGTGTGGGGGAAACCTAACACTGCACATCAACCTGAACACACCATCCCCACCGTGAAACATGGCAGTGGCAGCATCATGCTGTGGGGATGCTTTTCTTCAGCAGGGACAGGGAAGCTGGTCAGAGTTGACAGGAAGATGGATGGAGCTAAATACAGGGCAATCCTGGAAGAACACCTGTTAAAGGCTGCAAAAGACTTGAGACTGGGGAGGAGGATCACCTTCCTACAGGACAACAACCCTAAACATAAAGCCAGAGTTACAGTGGAATGATTTAGATCAAAACATATTCATGTGTTAGAATGGCCCAGTCAAAGTCCAGACCTAAATCCTAATGAGAATCTGTGGCAAGACTTGAAAATTGCTGTTCACAGACACTCTCCATCCAATCTGACTGAACTGGAGCTATTTTGGAAAGAAGAATGGGCAGAAATTGCAGTCTCTATATTTGCAAAGCCCCAAAAGACTTGCAGCTGTAATTGCAGCACAAGGGGGTTCGACAGATATTGACTCGGGCTGAATAAAAATGCACGCCACACACTACTCAGATTTTTATTTGTAAAAAAATTTGAACACCATGTATCATTTTCCTTCTACTTCACAATCATGCGCTTCCTTGTGTTGGTCTATCACTTAAAATCCCAATAAAATACATTTAAATTTGTGGTTGTAACGTGACAAAATGTGGAAAAGTTTGAGGGGTATGAATACTTTTTCAAGGCACTGTAAGCCACTCAAAATTCTAGAGCCATAAAATATCTGTTGCACATTACAGTGGTTTTATCAAGTGAGCTACTGGTATTCCTTAGTAAAACCTTTGGACTTTTGGCTGTTTCTATATCCAACCACTGATTACACCTCTGTGCTTACTGTAAATATCAATCCATCTGTCTATACTAACATCCATTTATGAAATAACAAAAGTCCCCTACATTTATTCAGTCACTCCATATTTCCCTCTTTCTGTACAGAAATGTACTGTGGTGGACAAATCTGCAGTTCTGCCAGACCATGAGCTATATTAGATTCATGACACAGTTGTACGCCTCACATGGCGACATTTAACTTTTGGCTGTGGTGAAATGTCAGCTTACTGAGAAAAGAGGCAAGTTCTTCACCCTGTGGATGTGTTCGCAAGTGGAGAAGATGGCATATTAAGAACTGGTTAAAAGCCAACTAAAACATATGAGACCTGCTGGTGCTTTCTCAGTATCTAGTGTGCTTTACACTGTGATATTATATCATTATAGTACAGTAGATGTCCACAATCTAGTGCACAGTAATGGGAAATGTCTGTCCAGCTCTATTTAACTCAGTCAACAATCAGATGAAAACAGGCAGGAGACCTCTGTGATTAGATTGAAAAGTTCTGTTATTTATAGATCATTTAAGGTAGGTAGGATATTATTGATGTGAAGCTGTGTGGGGTGCTGCAGCCTGAGGATAACAATATATCTACTCCCCCAATATATCTCCTGCTGTTCATGTGCTTGAAGAGATAGAGAGGATAATCTTAGAAGGATGGCTGTTTTATAAAAATCTTAGTCCATTTGTGTGATCTATGATTCACATCCTGCTATGATGAATGAATCTCTATATTAGTTTTTCTTACTGAGTTCAAATGCATCCAAACCTGGCAGAAAATCCTTATACAGGATGAAAAAAAGGGGCTGGTCAAAGAAATTCTAAAGCACACAGGCTGGCAATTTCAAAATTGTAATTAGTTATTAAAACCCTTTCAAAACAGCACTTTAAAGAAGCATGTAAAAAATGATGGCACTGCACAAGTTGTTCCTCTCCTCCGTGACAAATTTGATATGTTATCTGTTGTTAAACAAATCCATCACATCATGTTCAAACAAAGCTATTCACTGAGTCTGTTTAATCTTTGTACCAATTTATCACTTTGAGATGAAACACACATCAGTACGTAGACCGGTAGTGCACACCATAAACAGACATCAGTTGTCTTTTAGAATATTTTTACAATATATAACATGCAGTGTCTAATCGTGATGCATCAAGGCTAGGGGTTGAATCTTTGTTTTTGGGTCAAAAAAGTTACACTCAAAGTATCTTTGCATTAGTAATTGGAATCTGGACAGTATGTGCTTAATTTCAACTATGCACAAACCATGGCAGTGACAGTGGTAAAAAGAGATGATGATGCACAGTTTTGTATCTGTTAGACAAAAAAAGCCCATTCTACACCACAGTTACCCATGGTTAGCAGCAGCTGAGATACTCTGACTGTCATCATATGTCGATACTGTTTTATTATTTACCCGCTCTCACGGCACATCCCTATTAGAGAACATCTCTTATGCAGACAAGGAAGACACATGGGCCACGGACAGTTATTTATATCATGAGCTGTAGCTTATTAAGTCAACATGTCAACCTGAAAGCATCTGCAGCTAATGGGCTTCCATCAGCATGAAGGATGGCTTGATAAATATCAAAGATGAAGGAAGACAAGAGCAGAGGCGGCTTGATATAAATGATAATACAGAGCATCATTTAAATGGTGATGTCTGTTTTGGTGCACAGATCAGATATGCATGGATCAAAGAGTCATCATGGTTCACTAAACAAAATTATCAAGCTGCTTTTAATTATTTTATCTTCCAGGAGAGGGAGTGTGACAGAGGCTGTGTTTACGTTCTAGCAAGACATACAGACCCAAAAGTTGTTTTTTTTTTTTTTTTTTACTGTCTATAGTTATAATGCTTTAAAAGATCACTTCTGAACCCTAAACCTTATTGATGTCATTGTACTCTCTCCGCCACACGGACTCAATGAGAATTTCCTCTACAGAAAGACATTGTTGTGGGTGGTTCAGACATTTTCAGTTGGTGCTCTATGTGAAATGTTATTCTTGTTTCTGTCCCTGCAAAACCGAAGCTTATGCACAAATACGGACTTCACCAGTGTCTTTATCTCCGGCTATCAATTTTAAAATGCACCATAAACCTCAACCTCCAGCTCCTAAGTAAGAAAGTCCTGAGTGTATTTTCTTGATTCATTAACCTGTGAAAGTGGCTGTAGGGGATGATGAAGAGCTCCTCTGAGACACTCTCCCCTCTAGCTAAACCAAAACCTCTTCTGGATTGTTTCATCCAAATAGAAGCACTCAATCTTAAGGACAGCTTGGTCAAAACACTGCACTCTAACTGAGAGTGTGGGCCACCAATAGTTGTTACAGATACACTTTTACCAAACAGAGCTGACAAAACGATGGGTAATTGATACTTGAATCATTTTATCCTTTTCCAAACTCCTCATAAAAACTCATAGAGCCCATTAAAAATATCAACAAGGTGCATGACATCTCTAAAAGGGTAATGCTTTTAATATTCAGATAAAAAAGCAGCAGCAGAGAGAGAGATGTCTGAATATAAATATAATGTCTGTTTGCTAAACCCTTCTTAGTTACATGTCATGCTTTTTATTGAAACACAGCACATGGTATTTATAATTATGATGGTGCATGATTTTCTGTCTGGATTTTTAAACAATGGGTCCTTGATTACAGAATGTTTCTGATGAAAGCTGGCTACTCATTTAGCCAGCAACCATTAATTCTGTCAGTGATTTTGTCACTTGTTGGTATGTATGACTTTATGCATCCATAGGCTACATACCTTTTATTTAGTGCTTAGTAACATAAGCTTTTTTCACACACAAACCCCTGTAAATGTCAGGTGAATTAGGTAGGGAATCAGGTCAACATTGTTCGAAGTTTTCATTTCTCACTTGTATCACGCAGCTCCACTCACGCTACTGGAAACAGTCTGTATGGTTTAGGCAAAGGAGCAGCCCCAGTAGATTGTAGAGGAGGCAGGACACAGGATGCAGGACAACTACTCATTAGCTTTGAATTTACTGGACTACTACCTGTGCTGTTCTCATATGCGTGCAATCAGTCATCACGTGGACTTTGTACTAGGCGGCTGGCAAGTTAAAGACTGTTTAATGTAAGATCAGACTGTGCTGAATACCTGCCTTCTCACATGCACCTCTAAAGAAGTTAATCACAGTTGTTACAAGTGGGGAACTACTAGCAAATCAGTTTTTGAACAAGGCTGTAAACATGCTTATCTGCTGCAGCTTTGAGGCAGTTTAACATGAGAGTCAGTGGGGATTACCTAGCTTTTGGGGCCAGCACCATGGCCATTGGAGGAATTACAGTATTTGGCACTTTTATATTGACTTGATTTCTCAGCCCTCATAGGTTGTCCACTTGTCAAGTGAAGCATAAGGCCCTGTCCATATGTATACAGGTATTTTTGGAAAATGCTTTTTCTACACGTTTTGGCCTTTTGTCCACACGTAAACTGTGTTTTAGCTTACTGAAAATTCTTTTGAAAAACTCCTTCCAGGGTAAAAATTTTCAGAAACTGTTTACGTGTGGACAAGGAAAACAATGATTTTTTTATCTTGCAAAGTCAGAGGTGTGTGCCTTTATCTGCTTTTTTGACATCAGACTGTGTGCTGTGTTATTGTTTGTAGGCTTCTGATTGGCCAACATTTCTATACTATTAGTTATATTGCCACCCGTTGCTTTACATGTCACTCAAACTCCAGAATGTATCCAAATTATCTGTCCTTCAGGACTGCATTAATGTTATAAAAAACTGGATGGCAGACCCTGGATCTGTGCCCCTGACTACTTTGTCCCCACTGTAACTGAGAATCTTGGACCCATTTCATCTACAGTTCTCCCCACTGTGAGAAATCTGAGTTTTACCTTTGAAAAACTTGTTTTTGTCATCTGCAGAACATTGCCCGTCTTAAATATATTGTGTCTCAATCCAAAATGGAAATGATCATACATGCTTTTATTTCATCACGGCTTAATATTTGTAATTCGTTATTTCTTTGCCTGAACAAATCATACCTGGATCGCTTACAAACGCTCCAGAATGCTGGTGCGAGGCTTCTCACCAGGTCATCTAAAAAGCCCCACGTGACACCAATTTTGTCCTCTTTGCACTGGCTCTCTGTAAAGTTTGGGGTTCAGTTTAAGATTTTGGTGATCACCTTCAGAGTTCTTCATGGTCAGATGCCTCCCTATATTAGTGAACTAATAGTAGGTCTCTGAGATCAGTGCTTGTTGGTGATACCTTGGGGGCGGCTGTGGCTCAGGAGGTAGAGCGAGTTGTCTCCTAATCGGAAGGTCAGTGGTTCAATCCCTGGCTCCCCTAGTTTGCATGCCGAAGTATCCTTGGGCAAGATACTGAACCCCACATTGCTCCCGATGCATTCATCGGAGTGTGAGTGTGTGTAAATGTTAGTAAGCACTGAAGTGTAGATAAAAGTGCTGTATGAATGTATGTGAGACTAGGTGAATGTGGCCTGTAGTGTAAAGCGCTTTGAGTACACAGAAACTGAGTAGAAAAGCGCTATATAAGTAACAGTCCATTTACCTTAGAACCAGGCTAAGGACAAAAGGAGATTGTGCTTTTGAAGTTGTAGCTCCGAAATTGTGGAGCTTTCTTCCATTGGAACTATTTACTTACTTACTTACTTACTTAGGCATGCTCTTGACACCTGCTTGACATTGTTTTTTTGTGTAAAATCCCCATCTTAAAGAATCTGCAAATATCCTTCTTACCTGTATTTTCCTTAGATTTTCTCCCCAGGCTGTTCATCAATATGTCAATGACATGGTGTTAGCTTCATATCTCCATGAAACTAACTCCCTGTCATTTTCATGGGGAAAGATGGAAAGGCAGAGATTTTTTCTGAGATGTCTCTAAAGCACCTGGACATATCGCTCTCTTTCGGCAGGACCATCAAGCCTCCGGGGCTCTCTGAGATGCCACCGGGTGTGTTGATTGATTCCCCCCTCAGAGATTAATCTAGATATTGACTGTGCAGTGTGAGTGTTAGAGTGTGTCTGGGTGTTTGAGTCTGAGAGAGAGAGGCTGTGTTTGATACAGACAGAGCCAGTGGGCTTGGTGATCTACAGTCTGTTTAGATCCTCATTTCCCAGAGTTCATAGCTCTCTTCCATCAACCTGCAGGCAGAGAGCCAAGCTTTTGCTCTCTCCTCCACGGTGGTCTAATTCATCCTCACTTAGGAAAGGTAAAGGCAGCCTCTGTCTTTCTCAACAGGTCCAAAGGCAACTCCTTTTTTTTCACTTTACTTTGATCTTGCTTCCTTTGTTTGTTTTATCTTTGATTTATTATGTGATTTTGCTTTTTTGTTTTTTGTATTTTCTACTTTATGTACTGGTTAGAAAAGAAAAAAGGAGCCTCAGTCTCTGAAGAATTTTGCTTAAGCAAAGGTTAAGTAGTTGAAAATGAAGCCAAGGGGAAAAAAACAACCTTATTACAAGACATGTGCAACCACCCACATTCAAGTAGGTTTATATACACACAGAAAACACATCCAGGATTGGCACACAGTTGCACTCCTACACACACTGTTGAACTCTCTCATCTGAAAGCAGATGAGCCTCTGCCTAACAGTTGCACAGTTTAAATAAGCCAGATTCTAAAAAAAGTGTTTGTCTTTCTCCTAAGCAGATAGAAATTAGGCTTTTTAAAAAAAGATTTTTTTAATATATATACTTAGCACAAAAGTAAGGAAATTTGTGTTTGGTCAATTATATCTTTGTTGTAACAATGCTTCTGGGCAATAAATCTCATACCATTGGGGAGCCTGTTTGTTTCCCTTTAAATGGTGCCACATTTGTAAGGAAAATGCATTTGAGCAGCAGACTTGAGTATGTGGGTTGCGCCCATGAAGAACTTGCCAAATCTTCTCTGCCAATGCCAAACAGCTTACCTCCAGAATTTGGGAGTGGAGAGGACGGAATAGCCTGCCTGCAGTCCTGACCTCAACCCCATTGAACACTTGTGGGATCAGCTTGGGCGTGCTGTTCGTGCCAGAGTGACCAACACAATGAAAATTGGCTGACTTGTGATAAATGCTGGTTGAAGAATGGGATGCCATCCCACAGCAGTGTGTGACCAAGCTGGTGACCAGCATGAGGAGGAGGTGCCAGGCTGTTGTGGCTGTGTATGGTTCTTCCACATGCTACTGAGGCCCCTGTTTGTTAAATGAATAAATTGGTGAACTGCCAATATGTCTTGTTTCTTCAGACTTCAATCATCCAATCCAATAAACGACACCAAACAAGGGTCAACAGCAGAATAAGCTGTTTGGCATTGGCAGAGAAGATTTGGCAAGTTCTTCATGGGCGCAACCCACATACTCAACTCTGCTGCTCAA
>VUQI01050222.1:0-21547 GCA_015106735.1 Paratilapia polleni | reverse complement strand
GATACAGATACCTGCTGCCTTGATGCCATGAACACAAACAGAGATGCACATGGACATGTTCAGCAGCTGAAGGTCCATCTTTGTTCTTATCTATCTTTTCCTTCTTTCATGTCTCCAAGTGGACACGCTGCTTCTTTATTAATGGGCTTTACTGTCATTCTATTCAGCTGTTTTCTTTCAGCCTCCACATTTTAATTTTTTTTTGTATGTACATTCAGTAAATGCAAGTGCTGCATTGATGAATGACACACACATAAAGTTTTCTCCATGCGACTAAAGTCAAACACAAACATACAAAGCACTATTGTGCACATGTGCACAACAACATGCACATCATCATACAGTCCCTGTGAAATCACTTATTGCAACTTTGGTACACAAATATACAATACAAATATAACAATGATAACACACACACACACACACATACATTAAACATTTTCCACCTGGTTTGGTGTTGTGTAAGGAGTGTGTAAAGTGTGGAAGCGACCGTCACTTTGACTGATTTCTCGTCTCTGCGCGGTTCCACTCAGCTGCCTGTCACTGACTCGTCATAAGAAAGTCTTGGAAATCTATTTACTGAAGCCAGAGCTCTTAACAGTCCATATTATGACAAATGTGAAAAATGATAGCAGATGATGAAGACTGTCAACAATCTGGATATGTGTGATTCTTCAAACCTCTCAGGATTAAACACACCAACAGACTGAGTAATGAAGCTGTTTTCCACTTGAATCTCCCTCCTTCAAAAAGTTACAGCTGGACACTTTAGTGAATGTGAAAGGAATCAATATTAATGCCTAGCAGAGATGCAAAACCACTAAATAACAATTTCCAACCACCAGAAAACCAATCTGTTTTTAAGATGATATCAACTGATATTAGAGCTTTTTTTTAAAATACATATAAGTACTGTATAATTTTAGCCAATGTTGCGCCTATACACTAACAGTGAATACATGTATGCAGACAGAAATCAAAAGCAGGTATAGTGCTGAAGTCCACACACACACACACACACATACACACACACACACACACACACAAACCAACTACATACACAGAAAAAGACAGTTTTCTAACCCATGAAATGATCTCCCCTAAACACAAATCAAACTGCATCTGTCTTTGTGGAACATCAAGTGTTTAAATGTGTAGGAGTCTGCTGTTGTTGGTAGAGTCACAGATGTTAGACTAACAAAACAAAAATTGGATCAAGATTGTTGCATGCACTTGTGTGTGCACACAACAACAACAAAAGCCTTTGCAGAATATAAATGGATTCATGCTTAATGTACAATCTCTCTCACAATATCTGTGTCCAGTCTACTGCTACATGAATGAAAAGGTACGATTTACATACACGTCTCTTCAAAGCTATGTACCGTTGATATAGACTTCTGACTTAGTTATTGTTGAAGTAGTCTATGGTCACCAACAAATACAAAATACAATACCACACTTTTACCAGCTGAATACGAAAGGCAGGTGCATCATCTCAGCATTGTACCACATAGCCTAAAAAATCTCCAACAAAACACTTCTGTGTGTTCACCTACAGAGCATTCCACATAGCAATCTGCAAGCATAAAGTGGATTGTGATAAAGCCAGTCATTCATATTTCCATCTCACACACAGCAGAAAAGCGATTGAGCAGGTGTCACTCTTGACTCTGTGCAGGAGAAATCCCTGTGAGGTTAAATCAGCTTGTCACGGTTAAGCATTAGCATGCAGATTGCTGTGACCTGAGACGACAGGATGAGCAGCTAAGCCAATAAAGTCTTGGCAATTTCACTGAGTGAGAAGAGGTAGAATTTGACACCATAATACATACATCTTCAATAGGTTAAAAGTCCTTGGGACCATTACAGTTGGTGTGAAAATTATTAAATTGATCAGAAAAAGACACAATTATTCACTTAATCTGAAAATGCACTCAGAAACATGTGTAAAGTGAAGCAAGATTAACTTTCAGTGCTAATAATTATGCAATTTTCAAACCCTTTTTTGAATCGATGTTAGACTGAAACTATGAACTATGTGCATTCTTAAAAAGCATCTCATGTCCTCTGTTTTTCTCCATAAAGTATATGTTGTGATCATGTGTCTCAGAGGGAATACTGCTGGATGGTGGCCAGTGGCTAAAATCCTCTGCTGCAGCTGGAAGCTTGTAAACCGATGAAACGCTTTAATCTGTCATGTGCCATTCCTTTAGTCTTGTAGCCAAGTCTAGCAGTGTTGCTGCAATTACTGCTTAGTTGCAGTGCTTTGTAGGAGTGCACAGTATTTTTGACCCGCATATTGGGTGTCCAATGACTCAACTCATTTCCCATGAAGACGACTCAATCAGAAACATTCACAAACATCATCACCATATCATGGGATAATGAGGAATTGTTGTGTTTCGCACCAGAAAATGTAAAACAATGTACCAGTACGGATCAAAATTAGAGAGTACGCAACAGACCTTCAGTAGCAGCAGCCACTGAAAGTACAGTGTAAATTACCCACTAAACTATTTCCATTTCATCTTCACTCAGTGATTCTCATTTTCTCTGTGTTTGTCTGTATCCCTTTTCACTGCACTTATACACCATGAAAGATTCCTGCAGCTCTGTTCTGGTGCATCCTGTGTCACACAATGTTGTGGAAGTGCCTAGTAATCTCCGAGAGCTCCCAGCAGTATAAAATGTCAGAGACCTTTTTTCACAGCATGCATTTTAGCTACTGTCACTACAGGAAAAGCCCTTGTATAATTGATAACACTAAAAAAAAAATTATTATTAGTATTCCAGTTTAGTTCCACCGTATTGGTATTGTGCATGGAGCTCACTGTCCTGAACATGACAGGAGTGAGTCAGTGTTAAAAGAGTTTAATTCACCTTTCCTCCCTGCTATGGTGAGTGAAAATGCCTGCAGTGGAAAAGGTGGGTTGTGCAGCATACAGGACCCAGTTCACACTCAGGCTAGCAGACGTACGCTGCTGAAAGCAGACTAAGCTTGGGGCTACAAGTTAGAACAACTACTTCCAGTGCTGCAACTATTTATACAGCTGCTCATTAGAGATGAATACAACTCATTTTCATTACTGACAGAAAAAAAGAACATGTAGGCTGTAGACAGTAGAGTTTTCAAAATGACTTGTCCTGTGATTTGAAATGTGAGTTCACTTTATAGCTTCAGTTACAAACTTACTGTGAATACTGATGATTATGCAGATGATGGTGGAAGATGTGACTGAAAGAGAAGATAATCAGATATGAAGACCATAGCTGATCTCTTTATCATTATCTGCACAGGTCATAGATAAAATTCATTTATGTTATACTGGCTCTGAACAAATGCATGCACCTCTATCCAAAGTCCAACCTGCTCCAATGTTTTAGCATGAGTTTTTCCATGTCTGCTACAGCACAGGACCAACACCCCAGTGACAAGAAAGGTAGCTGCTCGAATGTGAATAAAAAAATCAACAACCAGATAATCAGTCTGATATACTACAGTGATCAGGCATAACATTATGACCACCTGCCTAATCTTGTGTTGGTCCCCCTTTTGCTGACCATACACAACAAACTGTGATGCACTGTGTATTCTGACCTTTCTATCAGAACCAACATTAACTTCTTCGGCATTTTGAGCTACAGTAGCTCATCTGTTGGATCGGACCACACGGGTCAGCCTTCGCTCCCCACGTGCATCAATGAGCCTTGGCCGCCTATGACCCTGTCTCCGGTTCACCACTGTTCCTTCCTTGGGCCACTTTTGACAGATAGTGACCACTGCAGACTGGGAACACCCCACAAGAGCTGCAGTTCTGGAGATGCTCTGACCCAGTCGTTTAGCCATCACAATTTGGCCCTTATCAAACTCGCTCAAATTCTTACGCTTGCCCATTTTTTCCTGCTTCTAACACATCAACTTTGAGAACAAAATGTTCACTTGCTCCCTAATATATCCCACCCACTAACAGGTGCCATGATGAAGAGATAATCAGTGTTATTCACTTGACCTGTCAGTGGTCATAATGTTATGCCTGATGTATATTCCCATTTTTGTTAAGTTGCCTATCATTTTCCTATGCATGGAATCTTCTAAAACATGAACTGTGACAGAAACCTGTTCCCCACAGTCTTTGTTTTACAATCAATTTGCTCCTTCTCTAATGCCAGTGAAAAGGATGATATTTATTAAAAAGCAGTGGAATAGTACAGCTCCACAAAAGGTTAGAATAAAGCTTCACTGGCATTTACAGTGATTTAACCAGAGAGAGAAAAGAGAGAGAGAGAGATCTGTCATTCTTTTTTCCAGTATATTCATGCTGGATTTCACACTTCAAAAGGCTCAGGATTTCATCCCTAAGTACTTAAACCATACACTTGACTTACAAAGTGACTTTTTTTCTCCACAGCCAACAACTTTGTTTATGATTGCATTTCATTAATGTCACTCCCTTTGTGCAAGGTGGAAGACTTCCATACTAGATATGTTTCTGTTAAACCAGTTGGAAAGTGTTTCTTAATAATAATCTATTCCAAAGCTTTAGGTTGAAATTACGTGCATATCATGTGCCTCTTCATTGTTAAACAATTAGAAGATAAATAGATTCAAACTGACAGATTCAGGTGTTTAATATATGATGAAGGCTCATATGGAGACATCTCAAATTTTTGAAGAAGATATTTATAGAATTAGCAGGACGAAAAAACACGAACTCTGGAGACCAGTGAATTACGATTTATACAAGCAGAGCAGAAGTGTATTAAAGAAAGAAACAATTAGCATTTAGAAGCATTAAATCCATAAAATAAGGAAATGAAATAAATTATTTTCTGCTTTGAATATTTTCAAAGCCTTCTTATAAAATGCTTGATGAATTTTGTATTTGGCTTCACAGAATAAACAGTATTACACATAAGGAGTGGTTAGAAAATACCTGTCAATGTATAGAAGGAATTGGTTTTGGATAAGACTAATTTTGACATAATTCATTTCTCCTCCAGTGTGATCAAATATTCTTGTTATCAAATGTTCTTCAGTGTGAAGCCTGTGGTAAATGCTGGCAACTTTAGCAACATTAATTTGAAACACACTGCTTGCTGGAAAGCATAAAGGACTGGCAACAAATCCCACCACGGGGAGTGAGCTGGCATTCAGTGAAGCCCAGCAGGTGTCCAGCAGCACACAGCAGGGCGATGGAAACAGTGTCTCAGTGTATGAATCAGTCCAGTCCTTGCCTACACTTATACACAACATGAAGATCTGGACAAGGATATCATTGCATAACTGAGAGAGGAAAGAACAGTTAAGAGCTCGAAAAACAGGGGCAGGAGAATGATAGATGAAAAGTAAATTCACATATCATACTCAGGCAAACGCAGTGTTATTTGAACAAAGAGTGTCAGGCAACAAAAAAGGATTAAATCCAACCTACATTTCTGTTCACCAGCACCTGTAATGCCTGATTCACCCACCAAAATTCTCATATTATTCTCAAGAAGCACATAAAAAAAAAACACTTAAGATGCTGGGGAAAAGAGGTGCATCTGCGGTTATATGGGAAGCTGTTCCAGACACCATTTTACTGAATGTAAAATGTGCATGTGTAACTTGGCTTGAGAGGCACATTTGTCTCAAAAGGACTGAGCAGGCCTGAGAGATGCTGTGGAGTGAAGCGTTTAATGCTTCCAGCTGAGCCTTGCAGTCAACTCTAAAGTCCTCTTGAAGATTATGAAGTGATCTGATGACTGTGAATCTGACACATGGTGAACATTGTAGAAATTGAATTTGTGGGGCATTTACAGCAGACTTAGATGGCTGTATAAAAGTTTAGCAAAGGGATTAATGCAGTTATAAAGATGGTATGAAACCAGTTTACTTGTTACTGGATCCTAGGTGCATTCTAGTTTGTTCTAGAGCATCTGGCTTTCTGGTTGCAGGTTTAGTTCCCAGTGCTAATAGTGTTCTAAAAAGCTGATCTTTCTCAGAAGCAACAGAGCCTTCCTTTCATTCAGTGTAATACTGTATTGTAGGGTCTTTACCCTAAAATATAAAGCGCTTCGAGGCGACGGTTGTGATTTGGCGCTATATAAATAAAATTGAATTGAATTGAATACTGATCTTCAGAAAGACCAACCAGTTGTCACCCTCCACATCAGACATATTTTTTTTTTTTTTGGAGAAAACTAAACTGTAACAGTCACCTCTGGGCTGTGAAACACAATATTAAAGACAATGTGCCTCTTTCTACCTCACAGACTTTGATGACAAATTCATTTGTCAAAAAAAGCTTTGAAGCACAGAATTTCCGATTTTTTAAAATCGGGTCAGAAGAGGATACAAAACAATAAAATTGATGGTAAGTCAAAAAAACTGACACTTTTAAAAGAGACATAGGTCTAAAAATATAAACAGCACTGCAAAGTGTTAACCTGCAAAGACATATGAACTCTACTCTTTATTATCCAAACTTTCCAGTTGTTCAGTACTAAGCTGTACAGAAGACAAACTACTCGTGCAAAGCCCCTTTAAAGGATCGAGATCTAGCAAGAGTTTAAGATAATACAAACAGAAAAGCAAAACTCTAAAAGAGAAGAAATTGTGGAAGAATAATCATAGTGGCTCTCAATGTTCCTGATTAAATGATTAAGGAGGATAGCTCATAGTAATTTTCTGTTTTTACTACTGATATTATATGGATAAAGTTGGTGTGCCCTAATATTTAATCTGTGAAGTTCTACTGGGTGGGATTTGTATTTATGTATTTATTCTAAAATAAGACAATAGGCAGGACGTTTTACCTCTACTGACCAGATCTAGCATTACCATCATTCTGAGTAGCTTCCAAAATTAAGTAAATTCTATACAATGCTATACTAACAGTATCATAAATGTATTGTAATGTGTAATGCACTCAGTGTCTAATTATTAACTTGATTGTGTGCAGGGATGCACATATTATTGATGAAGTAAGCATAGGATAACCCAGACTAAACAGAAGTATGTATATATTAATAGTATGTACAGTGCTGCAAATAGAGCTGAGTGATTTTTGAAAGGCAATGAAAAGTAGACATTTCACTAATTGTCATATTATAATTGCTACATATGTAGATGCATCAATGAGCAGCATATTTACACCGAGCTGAAAAAAGCTCACAGAAATTTAAACAGTGATATTGAAAAAATTGGTCTTCAGGATGCAGGATGAATTGTCACAACATAATAAAAATGATAATATCTGTTCCCTGCATGGCCTGCATGACACAGCAGTTCAGAATCAGTGTTTGCCACTGCCTTCACTTTTCTGTTTTCCTTTGTTTTACCTCTCTTTACTGGCACTTTTGTAATAAAAGTGGAATAAAGGTGGCTTAAATTATAATAATAACAATAATACTCATATTAGGAGGGAAGTTGCTCAGCTGGATCAGTCTGTATTAATCTGTTCATGCATGTTTCCAGCTATCACAATCTTGATGGGTACAATTGATTGTGTGGCTGTAATTTTAGTGGACTGGGTTTTGTTCGTGTTTGTTTTTTAACCCTTTTCCCCAGACAGCATGAAATTATTCAGAGTGGAATTGGTAAATCAATCCATTTCCCAAAATTACTGCGTAAAAGGCTGCAGAGGGAATGGCAGTACTCACAGAGAGACTTACATGCATGATGTACAGATTCAAATATAACTATGTTCTGACAGACAGACATCATTTTTTATGTATTTGTACCTATCCCAGCTGTCATAGGGTGAGAGGCAGGATACATCCTGCACAGTCTGTCGTGGGGCTAACACAGAGAGACAGACAACCTTTCACACTCACGGCTGATTTAGAATCACCAATTAGCCTAACCCCATGCATGGCATTGGACTGTGGGAGGAACCCGGAGTGAACCCATGCAGACACGGGGAGAACATGCAAACTCCACACAGAAATGTCCACAGGCTGGAGTTGAACCCAGGACCTTCTTGCTGTGAGGCAACAGTGCTAACCACCACACCACCATGCTACCCAGGACTCTTCTAATCAGCCAGTATGCCACTAATTAGAAGCTTGAAGTAGCTGAGCAACCAAATAGCTGAATCATTGTCATCAGATGATGACGATCTCTGAGGATAGCTATTTTGTCTTTTTAAAGTAACGTTTTGCCATCTTAAATGGCATGTTTAGTCACCAGTGAGGAGGGCCACAATCTTATACCTGTACCTTCGTATACATGTGTTCTTCACAAGCTAAAAAGCATTCACACCTCAAAAGTGAGCCAGTCTCTTAGACTCCATATATAAAATACCCAACCTTAGAGCAGAAATAAACATATTTATAGCCTGGTACAAAAAAACTTTAATAATTTTCTTTTTGTCCACTTCATAAGAAGAAGTGTGTATTTCCATCCACTTCTACCTAATATCACTGAAAAGGATGCTTTATTGCCTGCAAGATCCCTTATGCACAGTCATGTTTAGACTTTTGACATAATTTGACAAAATCCCAATATCAAGGGGATGAATTACCCCAAGGCACTTAACTAACCACCATGAAAAGAATTTTTGAAAAATTCTACATATCCCTAATAATTATTTGTCACCACCAATGTAGGCTGTTGCCCCATTAAAATGCAAACTTGCAACTTGCTTTTCACAGTAGTTTTAAGTCTCTACACTACCTCACCTGTTCAGCACACAGACGAAAAGCACTGGTAGGGTAGGTAGATGACTTCCCCTCAGCAAAGAAAGAGCAGCCTGTTTGTAAATCTAATAAGGTGTTGATACCTCTGTGACCTGCATCACTGAGCCTCAAAGATGGAGCTCAAAGTCAGTTTCAAGTGTAGGCATACCTACAGGATATGCAATCGTGGACAACAGCAGTTTCTCTCTGTGTGTAGCTTGTCCTCCACCGCTTCTGCAGTGATATAAAACTCAGGACAATCACAAACAGTCTGTCAGCAGGTGATGATGTTCTGTTTCTCTATTCTGGCCTCCTGCTGAACCTCTTTTATACTCTTTGTTCATCACATCCAGTTCTGAAGCATCTCATGACACTGTGGCCAAGCCCACAATACAGCGTGGATGACCTTTATCATCCCAGCAGCAGACCCTGTCTCCATCTGTGGCACAGCATCCAGTGTACCATGAAGGAGGGGGAGGGAGAAAGTGTGAGTATTTTTTTCATTATACGTCTAAGCAAAGTTTAACAGTTCATAGTGTAGAGTACTGCAGTATGATTGAAGTGCTTATCGCCAAACAATATTTGCAAACAGCACAAAGAGGCAAGGGCAATATAACAGAAACAGGCAGCTTCAGGATTTATTTCGTAAATGTATGTTTGCATTCATCCACCACGCTAAATCTCAAAGATTTGTATAGTACTGACTTAACTAAGATGAACCCACTTTAAGACATTTGTGTTTAAAAGGAGTTTAAAAGTTCTACCAGCAGAATTTTGCAGAAGTGTGCATGTAAAGTCTCACTGTACATCCCGTATTTCCACCAAACACAGTCAAAGCAGGCGGTTTAAATATGACCATCTTACATGTGAAAGTCTTATTTTCTTATAGACAACAACACCACTGTATAACATAATGTGTTTTTTTTTTCATTCATTCAACACTTAAAAGCTGCTAGAAACGCTATATCTATATATCTAGCACAACTACAATAGGCACTATTAGAACCCGTACTACTTGGGTAGGTTTTGAAAGTGATTATACTTCAGCTTAAACGAGTACCTTTCACAGTGCTAACCACATTAGAAGCCTCTTCTTTATATTCTGGATTACCAAGGGAACAGCCAAAAGAAGGAAGGACCAGGGTGATAATTCTCACCACATCTAATTTATGACTGGTTGCAAGAAAAAAGTAACAGTTGGGAAGCAAAAGCATCAGAGGCTAAAATATGCTGACTACAATGCCGTGAAACTTCACAAACATAACCTGGGGAAAATACACGTGCCTCAAAATGCGATTAAGAGTGCAGTTTAGTTGCATGAGAAAGTACATTTTTAGGTCCAAGGATTCCTCTAAACATTAATATTGCTAACCTTAGCCTTTCACCTTGCTTTTAGATACATACAAACACATTCCCTTTTAGCTATTAAGACTTCAACATCTTCCAAATAAGAGGTATTTTCACTGTTTTTTTACTTGGGAAAAATATGATTTTCTGTGTCACAAGTGTAACAAAATGTCAAACAAATCTTGCTCACATCATGTGTAAGACTTTGTGTTTGAGGAAACTAGATTAGCATATGATGATAAGTACACAACAGTGTGCAGAATTAATCCCCAGTATTTGCTTGAAGGGACAGGATTTGCATTCATCTGGACCCAGACAACTCATCCAGCTTATACACTGACACGGGAGGGTTTCATTGCATCCTGAATGATAACACAGAAGACTCATGGGCATTGTACTGTTCATGAGAACAATGGCATACTTTAAGTCCAACAGTAAGAATGACAAAGGCTGATAAACTGTACAACTGGCAAACTTCAAATATACAGTATCTGGAGTTTGTTAAGGGCATATGAATAAAGCAACTTGTTATTCTTCTAGTATCTCCTTTTTCCTTCAACATGTTGTATTTAATAATTCATAACTACAACAGATATAACTTTCAAGAATAAAATAACTCCTGCCTCAAACTTCACTTATCTTCACAGCAATATATAGGTTTTTAAATGCAAATGTAAATCCTCTCTGGCTGAGTTTAGGATTTGTTATAGAAACTTCCTTTTTTAAACAGGTATCAGGAAGAAAAGAAAGAAATAAAAGACCTGAAGTTCTACTCCTTTATCTATGTGCCACTTTTTTTTTTTGATGTTCCTTTTTTCTCCACTATGCATACTTGAATGAAGTTTAATGCAGTTTAATGAATTTCTTATTAAACTGCATGATTGGAACAGACATATTGCCGATCAGAGACAAACTATTTTTTTCTCCATAATAAAATATGGAGAAAGCCAATTTTGCAGCACCTAAGCAAGTCCATAGTCCTTTCTTGTTCACTGATCCTCAAAGTATCCATTGACCATTTTCATTCAACTTAATGCAGCAATTTCCCAAAAAGGGAGAAGCTGCAAGGGTGAACTCACCAAGGAGCAACACAAAGAAAACAGAAGTGATACACAATTCCATACAGGTGAATTTCCAAATGCTTGCAAAAACTCTAAAACATTCTTATTTCTTAATGGTAACAGTGGAACTTTTTTTTTTTAAATCCACATCAACTATACAAAGCCCTTAACCTATAAAGTTTAAGTAGTGTATCATGAAAATATTAGCTTAATGATTAAGTGAGTAAAAACATCCTATAGCTGAAGTACTGACCTACATTTTTTTTCTCAGTACAAAAGTAGGTGTTTTTGAAATGTGACAACAGGATGTTGACTTGACCTAAAAAAAAGGCATTAAAAATAAACATTTTACAGTTTTCTTTATCAATACTTGTTATTCTTTTTATTATTTATTTATTTATTTTAATTTATTTAATTTATTTTAGTAATCTGTGCCAAGTGATCAGATGAGATGCTTTACTATGTTACTGTTATAAAATTCCACTTACAGTACCAGTTATTTATTTAATTACTTATTTTAACCTTGCAGTTCAAACCTAAGATATCAAAACAAGGAAAACCCATTTAAATTTATGAAGCAAGTAAAACAGGAGCAAACAAGGCAAAAAAAAAAAATCTGTTAGTTTTGGGTTTCTCAAAGTAGATATGAATTGGATTGAAAACAGCTTGCATAGTCTTGGCACATTATCAGCCTGGCAGTTTGAGTGGGCTTCCCACATATTCGGAGCACTTCCTAGCTGCTTTTTGTTCAGATTATACATAGTAAAATAATTTCATTTGAGTAACCCATGACTGGGTATGAAGAAAACAGGTGCTTAAGTCTTCTTTTGTATTCCAGTGAGGATTCAAATTTCAAAATTGAAGAACTGCTGTCCATTAGAGACTGCAAAATGTACAAATTGAATCCTTTTTCAAGTTCATAAATCTTTGTGTCTGGCTTTTTTAAAGGGCTTTGATTTCTCTCAGTCAATGTGTTACTAGAGACAATAAATAAAATAAATAATAATTATAATAATAAATAACAATAAATAATTCTGATATAAAGAAATAGTTCTTATTTTCATGAAACAGTCAAATAAATAATTCAAACAAATAAAGACCAAAACAGAAATATTAGCTAAAAATATGATTACTTAATTCAGTTGGAATAAGAAATCATGAGTGAGCAAGAATTTAATCAAAACTGTCCTCTCATTATTACTTCCTCTCATTATTTTTACATTTACAATTACATGGAACGAGTAATGTCTGCATTAAATCACTAAGACTACTTACTTTTTGTTTGAGTGTAACACAGCCACCAGGGCACAAGCCTGTGCATTTTTAAAGGTAGGTTCTAAACCCAGATAACTAGGTTGTGTCAGGAAGGACATCCTGCATAAAACCTATGACAAATCACATATGCAGATCATAAATCAGATTTCCATGCCCAATCTGTTAAGGCCTGGGCCCGCCTTTGGATCTGTTGGTCAGAATGGGGCAAAGGCAATGAGCAGAAGAGGTGGAAGGCATGCCCAGATACAGCTGGAGAGGAGGAAGCGTAAGAGTGCATAGTTCGGAGAGCAACAAACTGCCCCACAGCCATGACTACCAGGCCTCTGAAATTTGCTTTACATTTCAAAATGCATTTCATTCCTTGATATTAATGTCTAAAGTAAAATGTCATGTGAGAGTGTGTGTGTGTAAGTCAGCTCATATACACAAAGTGGGCTGTAATTTAGATTTTGGTTTTTATAGCATTTTGCTTTAGTTGTTTAGTTGTAGGTGTGAATGAGAAATGATCAGATTGCAAGATTTTCCAGATCATGTGTTCTTCAAAGGTCACTTTAAATACATCTTGTCATTGTCACTTACAGTGAGAACTCTACAGCTATCAAAACTGACAACTTCAGGGAATATTTTGCCTGCTATTCTGCCTGGGAGGATGGCAGATGTGCGGTCACATGAATTGACACTAACTTCAGGTGTGGAAGTTTAAAAGATGGCTTTGTTTAAAATTAAAAATCCAACAACATGTGCTGGCTGTCAGGTTTTGTATTTGCAGCATTCCTGTGATTAATGGTAGAAACAAAAGACAGCCCCAAATTAGACATCAACAAATTGTCACTCTACATCTGTGTGAGTTAACTCCACACAATTATTCCACTCCAGAGATATATTAGGTAGATACGTTTTAAGGAACTCATCCAGTTAACTAAAATAACATTGTCATAAATGCATCACACGGGTTTATATATTGACAGAAAGACTGAAAAAATGCCATGATTCAGAAAATGTCACTAAAGATACTCATTTACTTTGTGGTTAACAACTGGAAAAGAAATATCCAAATATTCACTATAACCACTGCAAGAACATGGGAAGACAAAAGTTTTGTTTTTTTTTTTCCTTATGTGGAAATTGAATAGAATTTAAAACCCTTACAAGACTTTGTTTCGCCTGATTCTGTGAAGCTGAGACCTTGACAACTATAAGATGTCAGACTCAGTGAAGCAAAGCTTTTACAGAACTTCACCTGTTTAAAGCTGCAGCCAGGAAGAACAGGACAAGGACACCTTTATCCTCTGAGGATGTACATATAACTATCACTTTGTTCCTCACCTCATTAGTAAAAATGCATAATGATGTCTCAGACAGTGATGCTACTGTATTTTCTTCCAGTGCCAGCCTGTGTGTGCCGACTTCCCTTCAGCCAGAGTCTGGCCTATGAAATATACAACAGCCAGGAACATATAATAGGGTCAAAGGTTTGAATCTGTTTGGGCAACAGAACAGATGGCTGCCTGGCTCCATAATAAAGTGGGCATAAATATAGGAAGAAGCTGGGATGCTGAAAATCTGGGAACAAACTCACATTATGGAAGCTTTAAACTAGAGGTCGGGGTCTTGAGTCATATCACTTGATTCGAGACCTGTCCTACAAGTTTTGTAAATGTTATGGTAGACTACTGGAGTCTCTGAATGCAATATGTTCTTAAGGTTAGTAACAAACTAATTTTAGTAAAGTTAGTTAAATTGTGATAATACTCAAACTGAAATAACCACATTTACTAATGTTGTGAAAGTTAAGTACAGTGTTTAAACTGAGAAGATCATCAGAAATTTGCATAACTTGCAAGTCTGACTTACTCTCATCTTTGGTTTTTAGACATTGGTAATTTGCCAATGTGTACATTTGCAAAGTTATACAAATAAAGATACAGTGCTTAACAAATTTATTAGACCACCACCCACTGTAAGCTGTATTCCACAGCTTTCCTAAATTAACAGTATTGGTAATTACCAAAGTAATTTGTTTTATGTTTCTGTAATGGTTAATCCACCAGTGCAAGCTCTTTAATCAAAATGATATTTTTAATGATAAAATATAATTATTGATGTTATCAATGAATGTACTGTTTTACAAAAAAAGCAGAAAAAAATAGTAAAGCAAATTATTATTTTTTGATTAAGATGCCAAATTACAGTTATTTGCTTTCATTCCTGAGCAGATAAAATAGTTTGTGGTTGAATGTTATGCTTGATTAATTTCTGACTTCTCCGAGAAGTCCAGTGTGTCGGCTCAAATTTGGGTATAAAAACGTGAATTCAGTTTGAAATTCCTCACTCCTGTTCAAAATGGTAAAATGTCCAGAACTCACTGAAAAGGAAAGAGTCCACATTAAAGCACTGATGTTGGATGTTCGTTCTTGTTTTTATGACAGGTGGTCTAATAAATTTGTTAAGCACTGTATAAGGATAAAATAATCAAGAAATGTAAACAGAGATTCACTGAACATGAGGTAACACTTCCTGCATCTTCATTATACCACCTGCAACTAAAGTCTGCTTTAAAAGTACTGGAGAAATTCAAGATAGATAGATAAATAAATAAATAAATAAATAAAAATCATTCAATCAATTCATAAATAAATAAATCAATATTTTTTTCAACTACATATGTGGAGATACTAAATTTTCCATAATGCTTATTCAGAAAAAAAAATGTTTCTAATAAACCCTCTCAACTTTCTTTGCCAGGTGATTGCAGAGTAGGTACAACAGTAGGCCACTTCACCTGTGTGCTTATAACTTGCAGTGCGAAATAGCAGGATGAATTATCTGCATAAAAGAGGCTTCAGTTCAGCTCAGACATGGCGACAAATGTCAAATCCTGGGTCAGTTTTACTAAAATGCCCTTTCTCATAACACTTTAAAAATGTTTCTTTAAATAATTCTGTAGGGTTGTGTTGTTTGTTTAAGATCATGCTTTAAAAGCTGTCTCTGCCACAATGGACAGTTCTGGGAAAAGAACTGCATTTTTCTACTGTCATGACCCAGCTCAGAAGCTATGATAAAAGAGAGATGCAGAATGAAGGTGGGGTTTATATAAGAAGCGCTGGGCCCAGGCATCTCCAATTAACCTGATGGTCTGCTCCACCCACTTATCATAGAGATAGAATGCTTAGACAGGCAAACAGACCTTCACACTACTGCTTCTGCCAGAAATATCTTTAAGCAACAGTAAAAAAAAGTCACAGATCACAGGTTTAACCATAATGTGCAAGCACAAACAACCAGATTGGAGGGATATAGACACGCCCATGAAAATGACTACAGATTCCAGTGGCTCGTAGCCAATCTAGCTTCCAGAGACAATAGCCATCTGTGCCCAAAAGATGGCATTAATTTACATGATGGATGCCAAGAGGCAATATAAGATATTTTATGGGGCAGTATACTGAGATGTAAGGAGACAGATTGCTTTCATTTTGGTGTGTTAAAAAGTATGTCTATTTTTATATTTCATTGGGCAAGCACTGCTCACCTTATTTGCCCTAAAAGTATGTCCATGCATTACAGTTACAATTAAGGCAATGCATTACAGAGGTTCTTAAATTATCTGTCTGATGGGCTGAGAGGGGAAAAAAAAATCATCAAAAGTGCCTTTTTTTCTGTGCACTTGTGCTACAATCAGCTGACTTCAGGTCTTATGCGGGAAGAAGGAAAATGGTAGAGCAGCAGACCTTTGCAAAAGTTGCAAAAGTAGTAGCACTGGAGATATGGACATTCATTTTGTTTTTATTGCATGGAAAGGACAAGAGCGTGATGGTAAAGTTCAAACTGTGCCCAGGCTAGAAACAACTACTGATAACATGACCTTGACTCTGTGAAGGCACCTGCAAAGATGCTAACTTAAGGCTAGTAGTGACAACAGCCAGAGCCTGATCTTCAACAGGTAACAGAAGAAGTGATGAACTACTAGCATTGTAGCCTGCATTACTACCCATACCTGTTTCTACTTTAGAAGCACTGTGGCAATCGCTGTGAAGTGCTTTGGGCTTGTTTTCAGCTTTGCTATTGGCTTTGTGTTAAAACATAAACCCTAAAAATCTTGATCTTGTGTTTGTCTTCATAGGAATAGGGATTTGTGTCACTGCGTGGGCATGTAGCCCAAGGGTTATATTGCTGACTTTTAATTATGTGTCAGTGAATCTCAGGCCATGTTACGAAGTAATGCAAAAATAATGTTACAAGTACTGCAATAAATTACTTTCTCCAGGAAGTAACTAAGTAACGCAATGCATTACTTTTAAAAATGTAATGTAAGTCAGTGTACAACAGTTAGTAACTGACCAAATGGTTTCAGCACTGCATTTGTGTAGACATGTAGGCTCTATGTGGCACATAGAATATTTTTGGTTTTAAAAGATTTCAAAACACCAGCTTTTTCAGATAACTTTCAGATAATCTTTCTGCTGTTCAGTTTCTGAGAAAAAAAATGACATGAATTTCTCATTCATATAATTTCATATATGCCCATTTGTGCAACTTCAGGTTTATTCTTAAGAATCCAAAGCCAGCCGAAAATCAAAGGTCACATAGTGATCATATATCACATCTTCGGCCCAGACATTTTTACCTTAAGATTTTTCACTATATCTTGTATACACAGGTAAGCCACCTGCCTAATATTGTGTAGGTCCCTTGTACCACCAAGTAAGCACTGACAAGTCAGGCATTGGACACAGAAGAACTGAAGGTGGCATCAGAACTTTGGAAGTGGATCATCTGTGTCCTGCAGGGTGGGCTTTGGTGGATTGGGTATGTTCAGGCACATAGCACAAAGTATGCTAGATTGGATAGGGATGTTGGTAGTTCTGAGACCATTTGGTAAACCATTCTTGAACAATTTTTGCAGCATGGTCATAGAAGGACATGCTTGGTCTTCAGCAATGTTTAGGTCTGTGGTACATGTTAAAGTTATACCCACATGAATGCCAAAATATGAGATCTCCCAAAAAACTCTTGCATTATAATGGCTGGTTTTATTATTGTGGCTGACCAGTCATAATAGTTGGGTAGTTATTAAGGCCGCAGTGTAGCAGTAACACAACTATTGCAGGTAACTTAAGAACCCATTCAGTTCAGAGTAAGGTGTGTACTCATCTGCTGTCAAATGTGAGGGGAACAGATTTTATTGGCTGAATCACATTTAACACGGGACCAGCTGTTGTTCACAGAGATATCAGCCTCCACAGCATGAAGCTCTCCCCAACCATCTGGCATTCAGCAGCTACAGCAATGACTCAGACAATGTAAATCTGCATGTCAGTATGCCCATTACAACACAAACAGGTTCCCATTCATTAAAAAAAAATAGATAAAGCCTGACATTTTTGATGACAGTTTTTTTTTCTCTGCTGTTCTCTTAAGATTCTTTTCTGTCTTTTATAATTCCTTTGTGTTGCTTGACTTTGGATGGAGCTTGGCATCAGAAGAGTCTTACAGTATGTTATCTGAAGCAGCTGTATCCTACCTATCAATCATAATTAGGGTTTTTTTTTTTTTTTTGCAACTATGTTAATGGAAATCAGTAATCTTAAATTTAGAAGAAAAGACCAACATTTACCCTGAGGTACCAATTCATCTGGTTCACTTGTATAAACAAAAACAATGCAAATCTGAGATTGGGATTGTGTGATTCATTAAGGAGAGGTGGAGATTAATGATAAATGAAGTTTACAGACAATAAGTCCCCTCTTACTATTTTCCTGTCTCTGTGTCTCTCAATGTTAACTCGAGAAGCAAAATAAATGAATAAATAAATAAAAATAAAAAAATAAAATAGTATATTGTTAATTTTATAATTCCAATGTGAAGAGACATAAAATAAAGTAGACAACTGCTGCAAATTTGTGCCGGTAAAATTAAGAAGAAAAAAAGGGGGTATACAAAAATAAATACTGTAAAAATACAAGAGACTACAAAGAGATGGGAGGAGGATGAGACTGAAATAATGAGCAGAATGACAGCAAGGAGTAAAAACATGCTATTTGCTCACAGCCAAACCCATATCGAAGTCTGTTTTTTTAATTGTGGTTTTGCTTACCAGGACAAAAATAAAACAAAAAAAAACCAACCACACACACACACACACACACACACACACACACACACACACACACACAAACCTTTTACCAAAAAAAGCAGAAAAAATAGAAAAAAAGCAGAAAAATGTGTTTGTTTTTCTGCTTTTTTCTAAAGCAGTAAATTAAAGCGCTTGTGCACACTGGTGGATTAACCATTACAGAAACATAAAAAATGATTTTGGTAATTACCAGTACTGTTAATTTAGGGCAGCTGTGGCATAAATCTTACACTGGGTGGTGGTCTAATAAATTTGTTAAGCACTGTATATAGACCCTTAACTTAACTACTATTATAATCAATTAAAATTTTCTCGTTTGTCATCATGCTTTTATCAACCTGTATTTTAAACAGGAAGTTGAGATTAAGAATCTCTTTTGCAAGACTCTCCTGGGACCATACAGGCAGCATTAACCTTGTATGTTGTTTGATGGCGGGAGAAACTGGGGATCCCACAAAAAACCTGTGCAAGCACAGGGAGTCCTAGACAATAATGTAAATTTTCTACCTATGAAAAATCTCAAAATTTAGTCAGTAACAGCTGGAAAACTGTAAGCCTACAAAGAATGGTGCTGTGCTCTGTGGATAAAAGTGCTTATTCTTATCACCAGGCCAGAGTGAAATTTGAAAAGCTCCAGCAATTACTGACATTTTCAAAACTGTAAATCAGACAGTAAATAGCAGCATTTACTGAGTCAGTAAACTCTGATGTTATTGGACCCATTCTCAAAATTAAACGTAACAGATGTAACAGAAATGAAGCACATCCAGCGCTACACCAGTTTTTATCATTGCATTATGAGTGGCGTCTCCGTATAATGGGCCATGCTCTGCAACCTTTCTGAAAAGTCAACAGCTGAGCATTTATAACAAATGGTTCAGGGGCCTCCAGAGAGGAAGAGGTTAACTCTTCAATCCTGTTTCCTTTACAAAGCATGAATTTGATTATAGTTTGTTTAGTTGGCATGGTTTTGAGGGAGTTCAGATTACTTTTGTGGATGTCAGATGACTGTAAGCAGTCCAACATGCACTCTGTTATGAAAATATTCAGGACTACCTACTTTGCTCACATATTCTCCCAGTGAAGCTCTCAGGACAGGAGCATTCAAATGTGCTCCTGGTTGGGATTGCTGTGCAGACTCCTCCATTCTGACATGGGTTCACCTGACACAGATCTGTGACTTTGCGTGAAGTGTGGACAGAAACTGAAACACATCAAAACACAATCAGACGGAAAACAACAGCAACACTGTAGTTCTTATTAAACAGTACTGGATTGGCCATCTGCAGCCAGTTTGCTGAACTAACCATTTGGCTGAGTTTTCTCTGGCACGCAGAAGCCCCACTTCCTGTCCCGATCAAAATTGTGGGTGAGAGAGCACCTGAGACAAAGGAAACAGGAATACAGTCACCACCAAGTCACCTGGATTATAAGATAAATTAACATGACATGAGGGTTGGGCAATATGTGTACCAATATAAGACAATATGAACTTGTCAGAGATTTAGCTTTACTCTTGTTCTCTCATTTCAGTGTCTTGACATGTGAGGTCATTGTAGGCAATCTTAAGAATCAATAAGAGGGACTGTTTCATGATGTTATATTTCTAGTCAAGCTACCTGATGGTAGAGCCAGTCTATCTTTCCAACATGTTGTTACAAACTTAAATAGTTAAAAAAAAAACAGAGAGGAAGATTTCACAGATATTTAAGATCCCTATTGAGATCTACCTTTTCATATTGTACCATCGTTCTTTTTTATTTAGTGCTAATTAGCTAATTTTAGCATGATGAATCGCTAAACTAAGCAGGGAACACAGTAAACATGCTAAACCCCATAAACATTAAGGGTGTAATGGTTCTGAAACAGAGGATGAATTTGCAATAGAGATGTCCCTGCTGTCATGTCAATTCAACTTTTCATTAAGCCACCAAGCACCTCTTTCAGAGTGAAACCTACAGCTAGCTAAATAAAAGAGAAATGAAACGGATTCCGAATTTACAGGAGACTCACGAAAACGTCCTAGAAATATTCCTACTGACTGTCCTCCACATGCCTGATCATCTACATCAGAATTCCCTTCAAAAGTGAGTTTTGCAGCTTCTTCTTTCAACTTGTCGAATTGCAGGTGTCTGCTGTCTGTGATCCTGCTGTTAGAAAGACTTGCTATGAAGGGTGTCTCTGAAGAAATGTTTTAACTGGACAGAATGACCAATTGGCACGGATACAAAGTAATTGCCATTATGCAGTAGGACCCATTTTAGGCTGGCTTTTTGAGCTGTCAGTGAACAGCCTCCACTCATCTGCATCCTATTCATAACCCATTGCACCCAAACATCAACACAACAGACAAAAGTCATCATCCGTTTCAAAGAATGGAATAAGATCCTTCTCACAATCCTTTTAAAAAGAAATTTTGGTTCCTGGAGCCAGGAGGTTTTTCTCACTGAGCCTAGACCCAAGCAACTCAGCTGCTTCCTTTGGCAGATCCAAATCTTATACACTATTAAACTCTGGCTGAGTGAATAACTGGGGGACAGATGAGCTACTAGAAGATGGATCTTCAAAGTCCTCATCACTACAATGTTGTGCATCTGGAGACAAAATATCATCAGACTCTTCTGTCTCATCAACTAAGCCTAAAAATGGGAGGTGGTATTTCATCTGAATGTGATACAGGTCTCATTGCTGATGGCAGGTTAGAGTAACTGATAGATGATTTAGTTTTGGAACTGTATCCAGAAATATGGACTAAACAGAAGTAGCAGTCGTCAAAGTGATTCTGTGGCTCCCTCCATACCACTGGAATACCAAAACCCAAGCTCTTTCTCTTTCAATTCAATTTCAATTCAATTTTATTTATATAGCGCTAATTCACAACAGCAGTCGCCTCAAGGCGCTTTGTATTTTAGGGTAAAGACCCTACAATATAGACAGAAAACCCGAACAGTCCGACGACCCCCTATGAGCAAACACTTGGGAACAGTGGGAAGGAAAAACTCCCTTTTAACAGGAAGAAACCTCCGGCAGAACCAGGCTCAGAGAGGGGCAGCCATCTGCCGCG
>VUQI01050217.1:50064-66006 GCA_015106735.1 Paratilapia polleni | reverse complement strand
ATTTGAGCCGGCACACTGGACTTCTCTGAGAAGTCCGAAATTAATCAAGCAGAACATTCAACCACTAAAACAAATTTTTCTGTTCAGGAATGCAAGGAAATAACTGTAATTTGGCATCTTAATCAAAAAATAATAATGTGCTTTACTATTTTTCTGCTTTTTTGTAAAACAGTAAATTCAAAAATTCATGGATAACAACAATAATTTTTTAGCATTAAAAATATCATTTTGATTAAAGAGCTTGCGCATACTGGTGGATTAACCATTGCAGAAACATAAAAAATGATTCTGGTAATTACCAATACTGTTAATTTAGGGCAGCTGTGGCATAAACCTTACACTGGGTAGTGGTCTAATAAATTTGTTAAGCATTGTATATATTAAATATCAGCTTTGATTGAGTCAAAATAATTAAACGTTTTGGTCTACAGGTTTCTGTAAAGTTGCATAATTCAAAGAAGAAGAAATTCACATCACTGTTTTATTTAGAAACTTTTTTTTTTAAGTCTCCTTGTCTTTACATTGGCTACATTGTCTTTTGCTGTTGTTGTTCGAAACTAAAAGACATCTGATTCTGATGCAGTATCATTTTGTATGCAGCTTTTAAGTCATTGATTTTTCCTTTTTGTCTTCAAGTGAAACCAGGGCCATAATGAACCTGTTCAGGAAGGATGCCATGACCTCAAAGAAGGACAAAGAGAAAGAGATCCAGTATGAGGATCCTCCAGATGGAGGTTGGGGCTGGATGGTTGTGCTACACTGCTTCCTGGTATGTGTACCTCTGTTTTTTATGATCCCTTATTTCTCCACTGTTTCTTTTTACTTAATTACCTGGATATTTTCTCTCAGAGAGAGCGTATCTATCAGTATCTGTATATTTTTATTTGTTTGCATGTGCAGGTAAATGTCCTCGTTATGGGCACCCTGAAGAGTTTTGGGATCTTCTTTGTGGCATTCCAAGATGAGTTTGGTGGCTCAGCAGAGAGTATCAGCTGGATTGGTTCCATCATGTCGAGTCTGCGTCTGTCTGGAGGTTCAAACTGAAAAAACCTTCTCTGTCTGTTGCATCACCTTTTTAACTCTTTGTTGAGTCTGCAGCTTGGATATAAGATTTTCTTGTGATTTTCCATCTCTCCTTCACACCCCCAATAGAGTTAGCTTTGTAATTTTTATAACCCTTTTAATGTCAGTATGTCTGCATTTAGAAACTCCACAACAGGAGAATTTCTTTGAGCTTTGTGTCTTTGTGTTTCCTCTCCTCTCACTTCTGTAGCACCCATCGCCTCTGTGGCATGTGCCAAGCTGGGAGCCAGAGTGACCTCCATTACTGGTGCAGTGCTCGTTAGCGGAGGCTTCCTGTTGAGTATTTTTGCCAACAGCGTGGTATTCCTCTACATCAGCATGGGAGTGATAGTTGGTGAGTTAAAATAGGTGATAAACTGAAAGTACCTGATGCTGTTTCCCCAATGACTGTAGAAACCAGAGAGGATATCTATTTCATGTAATTCATTTAGAATATCAACCTGATATAGTGTTTGATAACAACCTTGTTTACTCCTCTCAGGAATGGGTTTTGCACTACTATATCAGGCCTTCTCAGTGGTCACAGCATTGTACTTCCGCAAAAGGTTAGCAACAGCATATGCTATTGGGCGTTCTGGGATGGGTTTGACCTTTGCTCTTGCCCCCTTCACTCAGCTGCTTCTGGACCAATATGCTTGGCAAGGTAGGCAGGACAAATCTTTGAATTTATTGATTAGACATTTGTCAATGCATTTGTCAGTAGAAATATAGCCCATGTAAGGTGATCTTTTATGTCCTGAGCTCTCTTTGTTACCCATAGGAGCGATGTTGATACTTGGTGGTCTCATGCTGAATCTGGTGGCCTCTGGCATGCTTCTACGACCCATCAATGTAAAGCCGCCTGTTTCAAACCCTGCCTCTTCTCCCATCCAAAAGAGCCCCGCTATTTCCCTCAAGAGTTCCTCAGAGAAGGAGTACTCCAAGAGTTGTTTGAGTGGCTCCTCTCACGTATCCAACGGCGTCTCCAAATCAGACTCTTTTCCATCGCCTCCGCCCTCTCATGGGGACACTGTGAACATGGGGGGGCAATGTACTCAGGGACTCCAGGACCAGTCAGCGAACCCTGAACTGACCAGACTGGTACTGAATGGAGTGAATGGCCATGAGCCCCACCATGACTTGGGTCAGTGTAAACCCACAACTCCAGATTGCTCAGCGGAGCTCAATGGGAGTATGAATGGGTCCACGATTGTTGGATTTCCTTCACATGCAAGCTCGCCGAGTGACGTGACTGTCAGAAAAGCCAAAGTACTGGATTTCTCCTTGCTGAAGGACCCATTCTTTTGCATATACACTTGGTCTTTGGTCTTCAGTCAGTTTGCCTACTTTATTCCCTATTTCCACCTGTCTGCCCGGGCCAGAACCCTGGACATCGATGCCATGGATGCTTCATTTATCATCTCTGTGGCAGGTAAGGCTTATGTAGGCCAGTAGATCCTAGTGTGTTACCATAATCAATGTTAAATGAATAGTGTGACATTTTGGAAAATAGAGCTTTTTTGTTTGTGCTGTGAATAAGTAGCTATGACTTATACACTTGTAGTATAAAGAACAGCTTGTGGCCTTCATCTGGGCTTTCATATAAAGTGCTACAAAGAACATTAAAAAAAAAAAGATTATGAAAAAAATAAGTTAGACAGAAAGAAATGCAAGCAATCTAAAATTATATACAAATAGGGACATATAAGACACTGAGGTAGGGTATTCGCACATTGATAAAGTTTGTCAAAAGCTACTATTGGCCATAAGGTTTCTGATGTCATAGCATTCTTTAGCATCATTACTGAACTGGAGTGTGAAAGTATAAAAGCAGACAGTCACTTGTAGACTACAGATCACAGCAACCAATCACCACATTGTTAGCAGCCCCCTTTTTAAAGAGAAGTCATCAATTTCAAGCTTGCTGCTAAGCCCAATTAATGGTAAATTCTTATGTGTTAAATTGTGCACATAACTTGTGCTTTCATAACTGCATACTGTAATGCAATTAACTCTGGTATCACTACGGGAAACATTTACAGGCTTCAGTTAATTTACAACACTGCTGAATGACTTTTAACTTTTTTCAGCTGAAACAATGTGGGAATCTGTTGGCTGCTCGGCCTCTGGGAACAACAGCCAGTATTTCAGGGCTTCCAGTGTAGCTACGATATCTAGGCTTCACTGGTCATGTATCGAAAACATAAACATTTTAAAAACCTATTAAAAAGCTAAATGATTGTCAGACAATGGCTGATGGTTTCGAGATAGCATTTCAGCAAATGTTTTCCTTCTTTTGCTATCCACATAGACTGTTAACGTACATGTGACCAGTGGCTGTTCAGTTGGTCAGTAGTACTCTGAGTATAAACATAATACAGAAAGCTTTTGTGTCCAAAATTTTTGTCCTTTGCTTACAGGCTGTGCATGTTCATATGCAGAATCTCTTTATATAGATTAGAGCAGAAGTGACCACATTGCTCCAGTTCGTTCTGGCCTTCAGTGGTTACTTAGTTTTCAAATAGCTTTTAAACTTGTTTTGATTGTTTTTAAAGCCTTACATAGTCAGGCACCTATGTATATAAATCAGTGTTATCTTTTAAGCATAAGTGAAATCCCTCTTTTACGGCTTCTCTTAACTGCCACAATGTTTCATTGTGGTTATTTCCTTTTGTTGTTTATTTATTTGTTGTTTTTGTCTATGTAGTTTGGCACTGTTTAATTTGGGGGTTTTTTGTTTTGTTTTTTTGCACAGCACCATGTAACTTCGTTTTGTAAAAGGTGCTATATAAAATAAAATTTTTAATCTTATTAGAACAAAGCACAAGGGCATCCTTAACTGCACTGGTTAAATGTTTGATGACTTTTAGGAAAGTCAGCACTGGTTAACTTAAACTTCATAGTCAAAGTACTATGAATTACAGACTTAGAATTAAATAGACAAGCTTGCTGCCATCATGTCTTATAGAGTGACTTCTAGCAGGCATCTTGCAGTGACTGTAAAGATGAAAGTCCAGGTTCCTTTAAGACTGAGTCTGAGAAGTGATGCAAAAAAGTGTTCAGTCAACTTCTAGGCATTAATTATTTGTGAGCTGCTCAGACTCTGCAGTCTTATGTAATGGATGTTCTTACATAAAAGCTGAACTTTGGTCCACTGGCCGGGGTGGGTGGGTTCAGCAGTATGCCACTGATGAGGCCACCCCATATGAACAGAAAACAGCAGTAACATTATGCACACCATGCGTGTAATTCTTTAGGCTTAGTGAATAACTGAAATGCTCCATGTGGTGTTGTTCTTTTATGAGTTACACACTTTTGTTTTATAATCTGTCCCTTGGTAATCAGTTGTTGGTAGAGAGACAGAGACTGAATTAACTTTAATGAAAGACATGCTTTAGATATGAATAATGGCACATAAATGCTTCTATTATTATTGATTACAGGGTGTAGTTGAAGGGTTTGGGAGACTATCATCCTAGCAACACAAGTGGTACTAACAATCCATAGATTTCTTTTTTATATCACAACGAAGATACATTTGTTTGTTTGAATTAAAACATTGCTTCTTTTGGCTTTTCATCACTGTGCAAGTGATGCATTTTGAGCTTTGAGATTTAGTAAAAAAACTGCTGCTTTTTCTGTGAAACAGCAGCTTATGGACTGGGGTCAGATAATGCTGCTGCATAAAATTATGCAAGATACATAAATTAACTACTGTCTGTTAAACCAGTTTCTACAAAGTTTCTCTAAAGGTGTAAAGCCAGTGGATATAGATGTTTGAATTTTCCCTGATAGTCTGTGGGTTTACTCAGATGAGCTTCCAGCAAGCAGTAAGTCGGGTTCTTTTTTATTTTTTATTTTTTCTCGGGCACGTTTGTTCTGTCACATTCTTGCTCATGTGCACTGTAATGACGGCGAAAGAGAGACAGAGCTAAAGAGATGGGGTGCCACTCACACCACAAAGCCACCATCCCAATGTCCCGCTGTCCTCATTTTTCTGACCCAGTGAGGCCCATTGACTTGGCTCGGGGAGAGAGGCCGCTATCGTCCGGGTCAGTCTTTTCGACAACCCTCAGTCACCAACGCTGGAGCTAACTGGAGTCGCTAAGCAACAGCTAACGGAGTAAAGTTGTTGGCGTGGTGACAAATGGGGCTCCCAGTTTTTTGTTTTTTTTTTTAATTTGGAGCCCAGTCCTGAAGTGGCCGATACTTTGCAGAGGAGGACTGAGGAGGCAGTGTGTACAAAAGAGGAGGCAAGACAAGCCAGCAGCAGCTTCATAGAAGCTGGGAAAACCAACATGCCTTTTATAACCCTTTGGGTTTAATCTTCTGATAAAATGGCCCTCTTCACGGCAAAAAGAATGGTGTCTCCTCATGCCCTGCAACCCCCCATGGTCTGTTAATTCCCAGAGACATTCACAAATGTCTATACCTGGTAGCACTACTAAGAGAAATGGTCAAAACCAGTGTACCTCATGAACTTGGCTTAAAGTGCTACTTGGAGAAGCCTAATTTAAATAGCTATGTGTTGAGTTTGAACAAGAACAGCTGCAGGGCTGAATCAACCTGCTGAGGCTAAAACACACAAACAAACTCACAACTTGTCAATATGCAAGCAGGAGACACTGCAGGATATGTCTTGGATCGCAAGAGGAGGACACATAAACTTTGCACAGCTGCCTCATGTCAATTTTCTAACCTCTGTGGAGTACACTGATTTAGGTTCTGTCATATAAGGAAAGCGCACATGTTCACTGATAACTGTTTATTCTTTCAGTAGTTAATTATGGTTACTTAACATCTGCATGTTAATTACATTAATGTAGATTAATGTTCACATTTGGTATAAAGATCCATACTCTATTTAGTAATACATAAAGTAGGAATTTAGAGTACATGAGCTCATATTCAACAGGATTTTCACATCATGCCTTGAAGCTGAGAGTTGATGGCTGCAGCCTGTGGTGTTGTGCTGCAGTGGTGGTGCAAAGGATCGGTACCTCTGAATCTGCATAGAACCAGTTTGTTTCATTGATTAATGGCTCAGCACTGCCTGCTTGTAGCTATTCCTGCGACGGTCAATATGCCACTGCAGTTTCCGCATCACCTATCGCGTTCCAGTTGACCTCAGCAGAGAGCAGTCCATATCTGCCCAGTCATCATACCCGAGTAAAGCAAACAAACAGTCAGACAAGATAAAATGCTTAATAAGTTGTTGCTGGTGTGATGCTGATGTTAACGTGTCAGTGTGTTGCCACCCACTGTGTCTGTTACACAGCAACATTATTGTGTTGAGAGAACAGGAACAACAGGAATTTTGTGTTGGATAATGGTGGCCTATTTTATTTTGTTGAAGAGCATCATTCTCCTCACATTCTTTGCTCTTCTCTTACACACCCACATGCACAGACCACACATTAAGAAAGGTATTTAGTTCCTCCTGGCTTTGTTTCTATTGAACACATAATAACTGTATCAATTTAAAAGAACACGTTGGTCCGTCCTTACAAGTCTCTGCGTGTACCTTATGCGAAACTTTAAGCCTTAATACTAGTTAAACGTGGGAAAAAAAGACTAAAGAGACCAAAACTGTTTTTGTAGCAGGCTGTAAACATGTTTATTTTTGCTTTAAAGTTGGGGGGGGGGGTTATCGAGATTGAGCTTCTTTTTAAACTAGCCTCAAATGCACATTTGAGAAAAGGAGAAACTTTTGTGTCGCCTTCATTTTACAACACCAAAGGTTGCCACCTCCTCCTCTGACTGGTCAGGATCTGTTTTCTAAGTCTTAAATGTAAAGCTTATTTTTAATTTTTATCTTAATCCTTCTTCAGAAAGGACTGCTTTAACGCATTCAGCCAGTGTAATGCACTGTCACAGTATCAAAAATGTTTCCCAAGGAGTTATGAGCCCTACACACATTTAAAACAACAACAACACAATGTTAACAAAGAAGGAATTAGAAAGTCATAAGAAACACCGTCTTTCTCACACACTTCTCCATTCACCTTTTTCTCTGTTGCAGGTATCACAGAGACCATCGCCCAGTTGGCCTCGGGCTGGGTGACCGACAGGAACCTGTTCCATAAGTACCACTTCCACAAAGCCTACCTGATCCTTTGTGGCTTGGTCAACTTGCTTTCCCCGCTGGCAACCTCTTACATCTTGCTGATGGTCTATGCTGTCTTCTTTGCCATTTTTTGTGGTGGCTACATGGCTCTGTTGCTTCCTGTTTTGGTAAGTGGGATGCACATGTCTCTCTTGAAACAAATAACCTCAATTACTAGTTCCCCATGGTTGTAACACATGAATTTACAGCTTTAATATTTTTTGTATAAATATAATGAAATATATAAATATAGAATTCAAAGGACCACTCCTGGAATAGGCGGTGTAAGTTAATACTTGTTGAAGAAGAAATGGACAATGTTCAGGTGGTGCACGTGCAAATAATCAGTTCTAATCTAGTGTCCTTCAGTCAGTGAACAACAGGTCAGCCTGTGAGGCTGTGCTTAGGTATAGGCTTTAAACACTGATGTCAGCATGTGGATCACAGTAATAATAACAATGATAACAAGCTGATGTGTAGATCATCAGATGGATTTTTTTTTTTTAATTCTTGAGAATGAATAGAGCAAACTCCTCTAGTAATCGCCCAGCACAACCAAGCATACTCAGAATGCATCTGTTTTCCCCAAAAACTGTGTAGTTTTTTCCAGGAAAATTGCATGTGAAATATTTGGAAATGACAGACCCAGAAAATAAAATATTAGCCAAGTTTCACAGACAAATTAAGAGGTTTAGGAAATGTGTCATCCAGGCACTAGGCATAAAATTGTTCCTTTGTCACATCACATTGCGGGACAGGATAAAGAGTAAATTTTAATAAAATTGCCAGTGTTTCTTTTTTAGAAAATGTATAAAGAATATCAATGGTAGTTAAATACTATACAGTCAGTGGTACCTTTGGACAGTACCACAGTGTGCTCTCTGAATACACTTTAACTTTTTACCAAACTCACTATACTGTCAGTCTGTAGTTCATTTACCTTGCAAAGTCAACAATATCAGACGTGTGTGGGGGCTTAAGTACCATGTAAAGGTGAAGTGGCTCAGTTAAATCACTGTGTCATGCATGGAAAGGGAAACATATGCTTGAACAGACTACATGAGGTGTTTCCTAACTGCTGTTATGGGTGGAACAACACGTTAAGTCAGCGGGTATCTACTGTCTTTCTTCTGGTTATATCACCCCTGAAAACAAAAGCATAGGAACACATACGGTGTGACCTCACTCGCCAGTGGTGTAGTCTCAAAGGTCAGGACATGCCTCTGGGCCTAAATGATGACGTGTGATTTTTAAATTTTTTTTAAAAATCTGAATGGAAGAACCAACAAACGCTGACAAACAGATAAAACCAACCTGCTGATGTAAATCAGTTATTTTCCAGACAAAGGTTTTCTAAGAAAGGTAATTCAAAGCAGTAGTCTGTAATTGATTTATAAACAAGAGAATCACCCCACTACCATCGTAAAACACTTATGTGGAACAGGAGGGACTACACAAGTACTAAATTTTGTTTACACTGTTTTCTGATGGAGCTAAAGGTAAATTAATAATGTTTAAAAACCAGTGAAATACACCTTTGTTGCAGTTACAGTCCTTTGAAAAACAAAGTACACCCCATGATTCAGTAGCTTGTAGAACCACCTTTAGCAACAATAACTTGAAGTAATCTTTTTTCTGTAAGACTTCATCAATCTCTCATGTTGTTCTGGAGGAGTTTTGTTGTCCCAATCTTCTTTACAACTTTGCTTCAGTTCATTGAGGTTTGCACTCGTTCATTTATGCACAGCTCTCTTAAGGTCCTGCCACAGCATTTCAATCAGGTTGAGGTCTGGACTTCGACTGGGCCATTGCAGCATCTTGATGCGTTTTGTTTTTGTTTTTTTTTTCCCCCAGCCATTCTGTTGTAGATTTGTAGCTGTGCTTGGGATCATTGTCCTGTTGCATGACCCAGTCTGGTCCAAACTTTAGCTTTCAGACAGATGGCCTCACATTTGACTCTAGAATACTTTGGTATACAGAGGAGTTCATGGTGGACTCAATGACTGTAAGGTGTCCAGGTCCTGTGGCTGCAAAACAAGCCCAAATCATCACCCCTCCACCACCGTGAGGTGTTGATGTGCTGATATGCTGTATTTGGTTTTCTCCAAACGTGGTGCTGTGCATTATGGCCAAACATTTCCACTTTGGTCTCATCTGTCCAATGGACAGGAAGTCTTGTGGTTTCTTGATTTGCAACTTTGCAAACCATGCTGCCATGTTGTTTTTAGAGAGAAGAGGTTTTCTCCTGGTAACCCTTCCAAACAAGCCATACTTGTCCAGTCTTTTTCTAATTGTACTGTCATTATTTTAACATTTAACATGCTAACTGAAGCCTGTAGAGTCTGAGATGTAGCTCTTGGGTTTTTTGCAGTTTCTCTGAGCATTGCACAGTCTGACCTTGAGGTGAATTGGCTGGGACACTCATGGGAAGATTGTGGCATTGTGTTAACACACACCTGAATGCTCCAGACCAGCAAATTGACAAAACCTCTGCTTTTACAAAGGTGCTCACACTTGCTGATGATCAGTTAATCAAGTGCATTCAATTAGCAGCACCTTAATTCCTATGGAAGCAGTAAGGGTGTACTTCGTTTTTCACAGGACTGCATAGAGTCCTGTGAAAACTCTTTCACAAGACTGTATATCAAATGTAATAAGTGTGCTGGGTTATGAATCTTTGCTTTCTGTTGGAAAGCAAATTAGGGACTGAAGAAATGTGTTTCTCAGGATCAAGCATTTGTTAAATATGTTAATATTAATAAATATTTACAACACCCCTCTACTCCTTTTCAAAGCATACAGTTCTTTCTCATTGTGATAGTATCAACAGCAGTTATTTTTAAGTTTTTTGTACAGATATTCCATTATGTTAAACTTAATTTATTTTATTATTTTCTGGCTAAATATTTCCAGCTTCCTGCTTTATTTAAAATTATGTGCTTAAAATGTTTGTTGTAAAATTGTAATAATGTGAAAAATTTGTATATGTTGTATTTAGTTTGTAGCATGCTAGCATGCATACAAATTATAGGGTGAAATACAAACTAGATGGCAGTTTGTCAAAGAGCTTGACCATAAATATATTGCTTTGCCCTGCAGGTAGATCTCGTGGGGTCGGAGAAACTCAATAACTCCATGGGCTTCTCCATGTTCTTTGTCGGCCTGGGTTGTCTCACAGGGCCTCCTTTGGCAGGTGAGTGAATCACATCATGGAAACCATTCGCACAAGTGCTAACCCACTTCTCCAAATGTACACAATGACAAACGCATACAGTAACCATATGTACTACATCTGTGTGAGATGTGATGATAGCGATGATGTTACTTTTGTGTTTGTGTGTGCATGCTGGAATATAGGAGCTTCTGAGAGGGAGTAAATGAGTGAGGGGGGTGAGTGTAAGGGCTGACAGGCCTTACTATGCACATATATTTTTGGGGAGGTGGTCTTGCACATATTTTCCTGGGGCCCTGAATTCCTTGTAGTCTTTCCTAAATGTGTGTCAGCTTCTGTGTGTACCTGCAGTCACTGTGGAGTGTGAAAACTGAAACACAGGAGAAAAACAGCTTATAGTTAGTGCTCCCCTCAAGGCGTCCTGGAATTTCAGTTTTACTTGAGGAAAATGTATACAAAGGTAACTGGGTCAAATTACATACTACCTACAAGTCATGTCAAACCCTTAGAATAACAGTGCTGTATCCGTGGTGGGTGGGTGTCATTTTGTTTAACTGATGGCAGGTTGCCTCTGTAACTCTTATAGAGCTGTTTTTAATCTGGTTTGCAAACAGTTTTTTGTTAGTTTTGCAATTTGTGCTGCATAAGATTGTAGTAGATGTCTTTTTCAGGTCAGCTAAAAAAATTACCTGTAATACCTGTCTATGAGCTGAACTGGTGAGTTGGCCTAAGCAGTTGTCTCCTTCACTTCATGGAAAGCTAAATCACAATAACACATGTACTACTCCAGACTTTTCGTCTTTGAATATGTCAGCTACTTCTAGGAAAAAATAACTGTAATTGGTAACATTTGGCCCAAGTTAAAGTGAGAGGCCTTGAACCCACTGACATGGTTCCTGCCAACTGTGTTGAGCAACCCCCATAGAGGAGCTTATGGATTTCGGGAGTTTAAATCTGAGTAATGACCCCCTCCCTTTAGGGTAGTATGGAAATAGCATGTGGCTCTGTTTACTATCCCTGCTGTTTAACGTTTGTCAAACTTGCCTCAGGCTGCAGGGCATGAAAATGTTCTTCTTTTCAAATACCGCTGTCAGGATAGACAACTGTCAACATTCAAATATCTCTGCAGCAGCTGTAGTGTGGTCAAAGCTGCCTTTATGGTCTGTCTTATTCACATTCACTTGTTTGAAATGAAGTGTCAACATGGCTCATGTAAAGAAAATAAATAACGATACAGGAACAGAGAAAGTAATGATTGATTTGTACTGTAGTTTATCATGAAGTCATAACCCTGTTTCCAAAAATGTTGGTATGCTGTAAGGATTTTAAATAGAAACAGAATGAAATGATTTGCAAATCATTTAAACCCTCAGTTTATTTGAAAATAGTGCAAAGACAACATATTAAATACTGGAACTGAAAAAAAAAAAAAGCTTTTTAATTTGAGGCCAGAAGAAGAAAACATAATCACTGTATTCACCAATGAATAGGCAGACTCTTAACACGTCCCTGTGATGTTTGTGTTTTCTAGGGTTTTTGTATGACTACACTCAGACGTATGACTGTTCCTTCTACCTTGCTGGGCTCTGCTATCTACTCTCTTCCCTGTCCCTGTTCATGGAGCCGCTGGCTCAGCGCTGGAAGGCCAAGAAGAAACTGTCCCAGGCCAAGAGAGCAGAAAGCAGCTGTAAGACCAATGGCTGCTTCACCCCTGACCGCCTGCAGAACGGCGCCGTGTAGGAATTAAATCCAGAGTTCGATCTAGAACCAACATGCTCATGCTCATGACAGGACTGCGCACATGGGCCTTCGACTCCAGCTTGAAGTCGGGACCTTGCCCATTCATTTCAGCAGGAGCGTAATGCAGGCTGCACAGTAACATCATGTCTAAGAACTTACAGTAGTTGGGATGTTGATGAAGAAAAAAACTTTGTTGAACCTTCAAAAGCCAAAATGTTAGTGTTCTTCAAAATACTGTATCCCATGTTCTTGTTCTGATGAAAGGTACATTGCATCAGAACAGAAGATAATCCTTATATACAACACTTGGCACAATCGAATATAAGCACATATGCAAGCATAACTTATTGAGAGATAAACAACAAAACTGCACTGACTTTGCAGGAACGATTTATTGCATATTACACTACTCGGAACTAAGCTATGCAGTTGATCTTGAAATCCTGTCTTCAGTTAATTTTTCTTTTTCTTGTGATGAGATTCACGGAAGCACATGTCCATGAAGAAGTACTTTTCAGCTGATGTCTTGGGAAGTTTTTACTGTATCTGGTAAACATTACTCACTGATATGCACTTTGGGCCAAGTTGTGATTATGCTGCGTGACACTTTCTCAAGACAGTCAAGATACTGAGCAACCAGATTATTCCAGCCTGCACCTATGAAACAGCGTGTAACCTGTTCTACAAAGCCAAAAAGCCCTATTTGCTTCTGCAGTTTAAGTGAGAAAAATGGATCTCTTCTCCAACTAGATTAGTGTAGGCACGTGGTAGCATTTTACTGGTGTGCTCACTTTTAAGACTTGCAGTGGCATTCTTGTATTTCTTTTAACACTTTTTTGTCCACCATGTATTTCAGCATCCTTTTATACTGACCATTCAGTCTTCTCGATGTTCTCAGATTTTTGAACGTCATTATTTCAAGTGTTTTCCTCACAGAAATTGCTCTGCTGTGTCTGTCACCTTTGAATATTTTGTTTCTCTTTAACCACATTCATACTCATTTTTATTTCTGGCTAGATACTACTATTTGTACTCGGTGGCATTAGCGCAGTATTTCATACCTTTCATGGTTTTTCTGGAGTCACACGAGAAGCTTTATGCTTTTTACAGCCCAGGAGTTTTAATGGGTGTATATTGTGCCAGGGGCTCCAGCCAACTGAGCATTTAAGGGCTGTAGGACATTCATCTGACACTTACGCTGTTTGTGAGACCATCAGTCACCCCAACTCTTTCACTGTTGTCATGCAAAGTAGCCCTTTTAAACCTTTTACACATCAGCTGCTTTTAGCAGTAAATGCATCTGCTGAAACGTTTGTCCCTTATTTTTAACTGACATTTAGACTGCTTTCAGCACTGCTGACACTTTAACTGATTCTACTCAAATGACTATTGAACTATTTTAACTGACATTCAGCTGCTGTCACTACTCACATAACACTTTCAGTGTACACACTTTCAGCTATCTTTAGTGCCTCAGTTAAACTTTTTTTTTTTTTACTGCTTTAATCATTTACTGTTGGCTTATAACATTAATCTCCTGCAAATGATTATTCAGCTGCTTTCTGCTGTGAGGTAACCACTTTTACTGCTTAGTAAACTGAAATTTCAGTTGCAACACTTTAATTTCACCTAACCTACTTTTAAGTGCTTTCCTTCAAAGCATTCCAATGCTTCAAATTCAATTGACACTTCACCTAGTTTGATCACATAAGATTTTTCAACCTGTTTACACGGTGATTACAGCTGCAATCTTCTGCACAATTTTTTTTTCAAATGTATTAAATCAGAACCTTAGCTGTTTCATTATGTAACTATAAACTGCCTTTCTCCTTTTCTAGGGCACTGATGACAATAAATGTGCAGATGTCAGTGACGTTATCTTTAACTTGTCAGCACCTGCTCATGAGCTGTTCTATGCAAGTGCACACAAAGAGAGATTTTCCTTGTGTAAATGCGCACACATATTTTTCTTCTCTGCAAATACACCAGCTCCTGAAAGCCTTTTATTCAGTTTTCAGTGTTTTCTACATCACCATTGGACTGAGAGGCAATGGAGTTGATGAGATCCCCTGAACAGCAGGGGGTTTTTTTTGTTCTGTTGTGTGTGTTTGCTATTTTGTCATCCTTGTATGTGCTTGTATGTCTCTGACCAACTGTGTTGATGGTGTAATGTTGACCATGTAAATGCACAGTGCTACAAGTGGACTGTTTAAAACTGTTGCCCCGGTCTTTACAGTGCCTGCAGGCAGCCAGTGAATGGCAGTGCAGCTTATAATTATATTGTATTTGTACATGGGAGTCTTAAATCTTTTTTTTAATGTAGAGGTTTTTTTTTTTTTGTGTGTGTTTCTTTGTTAATTTGTTTTTAATGGATTCCTTGTTTTTCACCAGTTTGCCTTACAGGGTGATGTATCTCTTACTAACTTCCTGTAATGTCAGCCAAAGATCACATTAGAAACAAACCTACAACTTGAAGCTTATTGCTAGTAAAAACCGTGTGGAAAATGTATGTATTGTAAACTACTATGACCACCCATTTTTCAGTTATTTATATGTTTTAATTGAAGACAGTCCAAAATCCACTGATAAGCATGTGCTTTGTTTTGCTGCCCTCTTGTGGCACAATGAGGCTTTTACTCAAAGAATGCTGTCTCAATTAGTACCAAATTATTCCCCCTCAACTCGTTTTCACAATACTGAGCAAGGCTCTTTGTATTGTTTCTATAACAACAGTCATGCACAAAGGCTCTTTTGACTCACGAGTTGCATTCACCACCAGTATGCTTTTGTGATTTAGCTCCACTGACTATTTTGTACTATAATAAATCTTTTATGAAAAGTATTTGATGCTTTAAAGTTAGATTTGGGTTAGGGACATTTTACTTGCTAGTTATCTGGATATGTTAAGAAACTGTATGCTTGAGCAATATCTTTTAAGTGATTTTATGTCTCAAACACAAACCGAGTGCTGTTTGATGACATTTGAGCTGATGTTTTTGTTGCAGCAAATGCATTACTTGGTGAAGTACTTTTTAATTCATGGCTCTCGCTCCTGGACTTGTTAACTGATTGACTTTAGGAGATATGTTTAACCAATCATAGATTTCCTGTTCCAAGCAAGTAGAGTTCCTTTTTAAGCTTTGTAACAGTGTGCAGGTCAGCTGTAATAAACTGATGTGTGCCTCAGTCTGTTACTGTGTGAGTCGGATGACAAACTAGGCCAAGAAACACGAGTATTAACAAATTAACACATTTTATTGACACATTATTAAGACATACTAATGTGAATAAACCAAATGGTTATTACACACACAGTGCTTAACAAATTTATTAGACCACCACCCAATGTAAGGTTTATGCCACAGCTGCCCTAAATTAATAATATTGCTAGCTACCAAAATCATTTTTTATGTTTCTGTAATGGTTAATCCACCAGTATGTGCAAGCTCTTTAATCAAATTTATATTTTTAATGCTAAAATATAATTATCGTTGTTATCCATGAATTTTTGAATTTACAGTTTTACAAAAAAGCAGAAAAAGTAGTAAAGCACATTATTATTTTTTGATTAAGATGCCAAATTGCAGTTATTTACTTGCATTCCTGAACAGAAACATTTGTTTTAGTGGTTGAATGTTCTGGTTGATTAGTTTCTGACTTGGAGAATTGGTGTCCTGTTTTTATGACAGGTGGTCTAATAAATTTGTTAAACATTGTAATTGCACTGATTTTCATGCCTAACACATTCTTGTCTTTGCATTTCTCTGATAGTCACTTTAAGCTGTTACAGATTTTATGTTAATGTTTTCATTAATACACTGCTACTCAAAACTTACGTTACTTACCGTAGATGGCACCTGGA
>VUQI01050217.1:30908-46397 GCA_015106735.1 Paratilapia polleni | reverse complement strand
CTTTTTAAAAACATTTTAAAAAAAAAAAGAAAAAAAAAAAAATTTTTAAAAAAAAAAAAAAAAAAATGTTAGTAGCTTCTTTACTATGCTATGTGTATTTTGTAATGGGCTGTTCCCTTGAAAATAAATTCACATCTGTTAGTATTCAGCATTCCATACAGAGTTGACATGACAATTTAGCTTTACGAGTGGACATACACTGAGTTCATAGTCTATCTTGCAATTTGGTGTTCCAATTCAGAGGAGTACAAGACAAATACACCTAAACCCAAACAATCAACCTGAACATATGCTGTACTTTTGTTCCAAACTGAATTTTTAACGCAGTTAAACTGATCTGGGATAGTTATAGCCGGCGACCTTCAAAAATGTTTTCCAGCTTTGAAAATGCACACCGGCAGAAAAGAGCGAGCATCTTAACACTTAAAACGCATTGCACAACTCTTCTTCAGTGACCCACACTCCATTCACCTGACTTTTTTAAGAGTAAGAATACATGTGAGATGGGATAATATAGTAGCGTGGTGGACAAGAAAAAAGTTGTGCAACATGGTTTGACCTTGAAATGTAACTAGAGATCATCTACCAACCGTCTCGTAAAAAACATCCAAAGCATCATGCTCACTTTTGTTTCCCTTCATCAAAAAGTGATCATAGTAGACATATTATTGCACTGTAATTCAAAGCTTTAAAAAAAGAAAAAAAATTAACATTTTTCCGATTCCCCTGGTCTGAATATCTGGGCAGGAGGCTGACACAATAACACCACCCGTTTGTCTAATGCAATACATTATAACAGAAACAAATATGTCTTTTTAAGCTTTTTCTGTTTCTGTTGATGCCATGTGGAAGATGTGGCTTCAACACTGAAGTAGTTTGTGGTAGTTTGTGTTTCCCCAATTGCAGAACTGGACAGCTAACATTTTAAATCTGTAAATGAACCACAAAGAAAAATATAGTCTGTATGACTTATCTGCTCATAAATTAAGCTGACCAAACTTTAACCACTTTACAGATTTTTGGCTAAACTACTGCAGATTTAGGATTGTGAGCAATTAATACACCTCTGAAAAGTAACTTCAGAAACACACATACTTTCAGCTTTGTAGGGGGGCACTGTTTGTCCTTTAAGTGGCTTACATGGTAACAGAACACTCAATAACCATACTAGTGTACCCCATGATGCAGAACACACAGCATGCAATAGTTATTGACATACAGCAGATTTTTTTTTTTTTTTATTCCACTTGAACTTAGTGTTTTGTGTTTTTTAAGATGCTCCGCGGACCACAATCATGACTAGATAGTCCTCTTCACTTTTTGCCAGAGCTTTGGCAGAGGAATCCAGGAACTGCTGGGAGAAATCACAGGGAGGGAAAGCATGAAGAACCCCTGTGTTGTCTTTATCTCTGCTTCCCCCCACAGGCAGGCTGATGACTCCAGCTGCTTGTTTTTGGTTGAGGTAGGACACCAGGTTGCGAAGCGGCCGCTGAGTTGAGGCTGCAGGGTCAGATGAAGATGTATCCTCTGTGGTACCAGGAACTGCCAACAGGATTGCGTAGCCTCCCGGACCTGCCACCTTGATGCGTCGGGACACCTCGTCGAGCTTGGGCTGGTCCAGCCGGAGTCGCTGTGTGATCTTTAGCTCGCTCACCCGCCTTCCTGTAGTGCTGTCGACTAGCAGGTCGCTGGCTACGTTGTGGTCTCCCTCCAGCAGGTGCATGTTAGCTGGAAAGTTGCTGTTCTTCAGCAGCAGCATACCGTGCCAGGCCAAACTGAGTTTGGTGCCATCCGGCTTGGATGGCTGGCCTCCCTTGGAACTGGTCTCAGAACGTTCTCTCTTGGCTGGTCCTTTCCCACTATCGCCTGCCTTGCGCTTGCGCTCTCCACCTGCTGAAATAGTGCTACTTGAGGGTCCCTTATCAGAGAGGCTCTGGCTTTTGGGCCTCCGTTCTGTTACACCTCTTTCGAGGCTGTTGTGACGTTCTCTTGCAGGCGAGGTTCTCTCACACCGCAGTGGGCGCTCTGAGTCACTAAATCGCCCTCCATCTCTGCTGCTGCCTCCAGGACTACCATCTGGAGAAGCACGTCTGCGCCTTACTGTCCTCTCAGTGCTGTCAGGGGAGTGGTCTATATGGCGTCCATCCTCCATTACACGCCGCTTTCGTGCAGGCTCTCGTCCCTGCAGCTCTCTTTCCAAAGACCAGGGCTCACGAGTCCGCCTCTCACGGTCCAAATGTTCCAGAGGCTCAAAAGGTGAAGCACGTACCCGTTCACGAATAGCAGGATTGGGCCAGTCAGTTCCAGGAAAGAGCTCTCTCTCCCTGAAGTGAAGCGGCGGTGGAGTTCGTTCCCTGACCCTCAGGGGTTCAGGTGTGGCACGGTGGACAAAGGACTCAGCCACCATGTCAAATGGTGGTATTGGGAGAGGCTGCAGGAACTGCTGCTGGTAACGATGTTCAGTGTCTGCAAAGTCCACTCTAAGTCTTCTCTCTGGACCTCCCAGTGGGAAGCCCCTCATGTGTGTGCATGCTGCTTGTGCAGCATCTAAACTTTCATATTGAATATATGCCCAAGTGTCCCCTTTTCTGTAGTCAATGGTCCTTATAGTGCCAAAGCGATCAAACTCTCTTGCCAGTGCAGCTAAGGGAACCCACGGTCCAAGACCACCCACCCACAGACGTGTGGTTGGTGTTGCTTTCCCATAGCCTATCTTTATGGGGTTGCGGCCCACTATTTTACCAGACATACTAAGCTTAGCACGATGAGCCATGTCAAGGTTCTCAAATTTCAGAAATCCATATGTGCTGGTTTGCCCCCTTGTAGGTCTCTTAATGTCCACTTCTGTTATAACACCAAACCTATCAAAAGCCCTTCTTAGGTCTGCTTCTGTAACAGTTATATCCAGATTGCCTAAAAACAACGTCCTATTGGCTCTTTGGTCATCTTCTGGAGATATAAAATCCTCTTCACGAAAAGCTGCTCGTTCTGCAATGAAGGCTGGACGTGCTCTGGCTTCAAACAGAGCAAACTCCCTGTCCCGCTCCAATTCTCTAGGCAAAGGGGGTGGTGGGGGTGGAGGGAGCCGTCCCAAGGCCAGCTGCTGCAGCCGGTAGTCTCTATATCCAAGCCCTGTGGGCGAGAGGGGTCTCTGCAAATGTCTATGGCTTTGAGCTGCACCGTACAAGTCTCTCTCCACCGGGGAACGACTTCTCCTCCTGTTTATGTAGACTGCCTCGATTTTCAGCGGCCGGTCGTACAGCACCAGCCGTCCCCTGGCGTGCTTAGCAGCTCTGGCGTCCTCCGGCTTCCTAAAATTTACGAACGCTATCCTTTCGTCGTTGCTGCGACTGATCTTGACGCTCACATCACCGAATTTCTTAAATTCATGAAAGAGTCCATCCTCTATGTCCTCGTCGCTCAGCTGAGTGCCAAGGTCGCTGATTTTGAGTGTTTTGTACTCACTCTCTGTGCTGGGCGGCTGAACCCGCTGGTCAGCCCGAGAAGTGGTCCTCGGTGAGGCTAAATCCAGCGTCAGGCTCAGGTTGTGGTTTTTACCCACGGAGCTTGCAGCACCAGCAGACTGACAACTGTGATTATTTCCAGTCCGGCTGTGACCGTCGAAATCTCGGTCTCTTTTTTCCCCGAGCAGACTCCGTCTCGTCGAACCGCCGTCGCTTTTGGATGAACTATTTCCATTATTACTCCCACTGGAAACGGACAGAGCCCCCATTTTCTTGCTGGTCGGATGGCATCCTCCCCTGTCTCGAATATCGTCCAAGGCCCGGGAGCGTTTTTTAATCGGCGACCGCTCTTTACCTTTCATTTCGACCCACTCGCTCTCGACCGTCGGGACACTTGGCCTGTCGTAGTGCTTTTTTCTGCAAATGAATGCAGAAATTTATTGAAGTGAAAGACAGATTTATTCACTGACCCTGCGGCAAAACAACAACAGTCGCCATTTTGTAAAGATTAGCTCGAAGACCTGCCCCTTCATTCTGATTGGCTGGAAAGTGGGTGGGAAAGTTTAAAGCGCACGTCAATCACCCAGTGTGAGGGATTTATATCAAAATGTTTGCTTCTGTATTTTTTATAGTTTGTAAATAAGTAAATGGAGTATGGGAAAGTTAATCGAAAAAGTCGGTTTAAAAAAATAGTTAGTGCTTCTTTGACGTGGTCTCACAGTACTTTATTTTATTGAGCTATATATCATTCTACTTAAGATAGTTGCTATACGTTTGTTTTGTTTAATTTAATCTAACAAAAGAATTTTCCAAAATCTGGGATAAATAAAGTATATCTTATCATATCTTAACACAGCGGGCACAAGGTATGTCTTGTCTTTCTGTAAAGGTTTACAGTTAATTGTGAGACTGCTTCATAATGCGAGGTTCTGGTGCTGTTTTGTCTATCCACAGTCAACTGTTAAATACTATTGTGGACAGATTTTGTAAGAATAACATTAATCTAGATTTTCCCAGGAGGCGAGATTACTTCACCGTGGTGTGAAGGGTAACAGAGAAACACTTTTGTCTACAATTAGACCTAAGGTACCACAAGGTGGCAGTATTTGAACAGAAAGTGCCGTAGCCCACTCCCCTTGGCATTGAGTGGATAGGGCCTTTCCTGGCAAGTTTATGGACAAATCAAGCTGTTAATATTGACTAATATCGTTGTAATGTATTCCGTTCAGGGCAGATGTAGCAGGACTATTACAACCTTTTCGTGGGCAACACTCTGAGATGAAAGTGCTTTATTTTTTAAGATATAATTTAAACGCAACACACTAACACACTGGTGTCTAGCGTTTAGGTCTCATAGTATTTCCCCACGTTTTCAAAGTCATATTTTGGCTCAAATCATGCAAAAACAAAATACTTCTTGGTTGAGGTCACTCTACGGTATTTGATATTTTTTTTTGGATGAACTGCTAAAAAGTTTTTCTAATGATAAAAGTTTGGAAGCAGCCAAAAACTTGACAGACCACTGAAGCTCATTCCACTATGTCACTGAGCTAGTCACACTTTGTTTGTTTATCTTAGTGAGACATGTTAAAAACAAGTACAAGTAGCCTGTCTCTTGAGTCCCAATAGCTGCACCTTATGGCCAAGATAAATCTTGCTGAGATCAAAGCTCAGAGCAGTGGCCAGCAGTCAGCTTTACAGATTTTAATGAGCTTTAAATCATATTTTTAGTCCAATAATGAGGCGGAGGGTACACGAGCTTCCAGACTCTAGTGACAGTCTACAACTACGGACCCTGACATACTGAGTGATGATTAGCTCTAGCATTGTGCAGTCATAACTCATCATTTTTTATTTTTTCTGACAAATCATAGAGGCTCTTTGGAGCCTGATATATTGAGTCAATGCAGATCAAAGCTTATGCAACAGCACTGTAACTTTAATGAGAACTTGATGAAAACCTATGGCCCCCTACGGTGAAGTTACATCATTATATGTTTACTCTGAGACATTTCTAAGTAGAATAAGCCATGCTATAATTGTAAACTTGTGAGTTAGTCTATTACAGCTGTCCCTACAGTTTTATTGAGTTAAAATATCAAAATCACTAAACCAACCTCTTTTGTTTATGGGCAGATTTGATTAACCTGCTCACAGTGTGAAAATAAATATTAAAATTAAGCACTGATCCAACATCTGCTATTTCTCCAGCTTTCCTAAACATGGCAATCTCCTCAATCCCTTATCCCTTCTGACAGGTCTTCTTATCTTCTCCACTTAATCTGGGAATTAATCAGAGGGACTATGTGACTGCAGTGAGAGCTGCTGTCTCCCAGGGCCTGGCTGGAATTTGAAGCTGTGGGTGTGGAAAGTGTTTCTGATGGCTTTCTGCATTCTTCTATTGGAACCACATGTCAGTGGCTCTCAGAAAACTCCGGCACAGATTTAGGGAATGGCAGCTAATCCGCCCCTGCATGGCTGTCAAGGAAAAGCAAGCAAAGAGAAAAGAGAGCCAATATATTCCCCTGAAAGCCATGCACACTTTCGGGGAGTGAGTTCAGCTTGGCGGGGCTTCGTCCACCAGTGAAACTCTTTTTCTCAATTCAAGTTCTCAGTCTCACAGATTGAAATGTTTGCCCCGTCTGACATGAATGCATTGGCATTTAGTAATTTACACCATATGGGATGTACCGTGCAATTCAATGTTTCCTTGACAGTAAAATAAATAGTTTGGGCTGAAGTACAACAAGATCACGATTTTTCTGAAAACAATTATTAGGACTGCATTCAGAATACTAGGAGTATATTTCTGTCATATTCTGCTTATACACATGGATGCAGCAGTATTTATAAACAAAAGCAGGAAGCAGATGACCTGGCCTCAGTGAACAGTCATACTAAACCAAATATGCTCCGGGCCACAGTAAATTTGATTTCATCAATTAAATTGTTCCTCACATGGTAGGGATAACCACTAATGCCAGACGTGAATGACAAATGCACAATTAGCCATCTGTGGTTATCTACTTTATTATCAATAGTGAAGTGTGGTCACCAGGTTAGTTTTTCCATTATGAACCTGCCACTCCCCCCTGATGCATGAAGTGTAACCTGAATGCCTCTTGAAGTGAAGCCTAGCACGCTGCACGTTCACTCTGTGCATGTTCCACACAGCAGAAAACTTTGTTTTTTATGGGAACCACAGTCTGTAAAGTATTTTTGCCTCATAACCACACTCCCAGTTAAATATGCCACACAGACTTGGTTACAGTTTTGTAAACGAGTCAAGGCTAAAACAGTTATAACTGAGATTGTTTTTGTTCATTTTGAAAAAAAAAAAAGAATATTCCTTTTTTCCCAAAAATAGTGTCATGCTGAATAAGATGGTTAAATTTAGATGGAGGCCTTTATTACTTAAACACAACACAATAGACATGAAAAGGGATTAATATGATACATTTTTACATGCTTAAATAACTTTTCCTCTTTGGTCCCAGCACCGTGATATAAAACAAAAACTGGAAACAAGAAAGTTCATATTAATATGTTGGGTTTCGTGCAAGATACTCAAGTTGCCCTTAATGTTTGCAAAATTCCCATTCCAAGATATTCTGAATAGTGACATGTCTCCAAGTTGGCTTACATAAATGTTTAGAGGAAATATTCGAGTCATATCCATGAATGTACATCTGGGACTGTGTATGGGTCAGGACTGTAAAATGCTTCGGCTCAGTCAGTGCATAATGGGCAGCTGGCTTTATTATGGTCATGTTGGCCAGGAGAGGATGCTGCCTGGCTCTTTGGCTTTCATCCTCAGCGCCACCAGGCCTGTCGGCTTGTATTCAGTCTCAGGGCCCTCAATGGAAGGTGGCCCGAGGCCTCCTGGGAAGCCGTGGAGCGAATAGAGACTGTTGATGCCTGGATGGTGAGGCGGGTGGTGGTGATGGTGTGGGTGACTGGGGGATGTAGGCATGCCCATGAAGCCCTGCAGATTACTGTGGGGGTGAGGGTATGGACTCATGCAGGACGAGGGGATAGAGTCGGCCCCTAGGACACAGCCCGTACCTGAACCACCGCCTCCTCCTGAAGCCGCCCCCGGCCACAGATTGCCCTGCATCTGGATAGGGAGAGATTTGGAATAATATCAGCAAAGGTCGGATGAAGTTTGTTCAGACTTGTACAGTTAATAAAAATATACAAGCTCTTAGCAGGTTTGATGATGTTAAATCTACTACAACAACATGTATGCCATGTGAAATCTGCATTGAGCTACCTGGTATGTATCATGGCGAGGGAGAAGAGAAATGTCATATGTAGCAGCAAAGTGGTTGCGGACCTCCTGGATCTTCCCATAGCGTTCTCGTTTCCTCCATTTGGCTCTACGATTTTGGAACCAAACCTTTCCAACATAAAGGTATAGTGTAGTAACAGTAAATTTCTAGAAGACAAATTTTGTTTGGGCTATGAGCTGTCTTCTGATTATATTGATAAAATGAAAAAGGTGTAAAATGTGATGTAGTTGCCCTAACATACCTGAACCCGAGCCTCAGTGAGCTCCGTCCGCAGTGCCAGCTGCTCCCGGGCGTAAACGTCAGGGTAGTGTGTCTTCTGAAACACTTTCTCCAGCTCCTCCAGCTGAAATGTGCTGAAGGTCGTGCGATTGCGTCGCTTCTTGTTTTTGCCCGATAAGTCAATGGAGTCAGCAATAGAGTCTCCTTGTAAACCACTGCCTGGCTCTTTGAGCTTACCACAACAGTCTGTGCCAATCCCAGGATAGCCCATGGTTTTTGGAGCTCCTTTGTCCCTGACTGAGGCAGACAGGAAAACGCAAAGAAAAAGTTACACATACGTGAAAATAAATATAAAATCATTTGCAAATTCTAACATTTTTATTGTCAGTCCATCTGTATCAATATATACTGTAGTTTAATAATTTTAGACGGCCATTGTCTTGAAGACGCAACTTGAATTTATTTTTATGGGGCGCCAAATTTGATTTAGATTTTATCATTGTTTAAGTGCGAACCTCTGAAAATATAATGTGTGATCTGTTTTGTTTGGGTGGAACAATTTCAGTATTTTTGCTGCCCATTTTGGCCAGGACACTCTTGCTGTTCAGAAAGATTTGTCACCGTGTCGTTTTCCTTTTCTATTCACGTGGTTTGCACTGGAGTAATAGCTTTTGCAGAGCTGCCAAAAGGTTTGGTCAGGGCCTATGCAAGGAAAGAGGGACGTGAAGTCTTTTTTTAACCAACACAGTTCACCTAGAAATACGTTTGGCACACATGGGCAAATTTTAAGACTAACACGCTGCAGTTCTACACACTGTCAAAAAATTAAAATAAACATGAATTGTGTCACAATCAAATCACATCAAAAGTTTGTTTGTGGTGTACAACTGAAAACTATGATTGTTTTCTCATTTTGATTCCCAATTTAAAAAAAAAAAAGTCTAAACTAACCCTGAAAAAAACATCTTACACTAGCAACACAAATTCAGATTTAATTTGATCAGCCCAGGCAACCCATATTTAGGTAGAGAACACTCAGATAGTTGGCTCAGTTTCAACCCACTGATTTAAATAGACAGAAAAATACATTTTCAGGGTCACCTAAACACGATGAGAAAACTTACTGTCATGTCAAGATGAATGCACAAGACAGAATAATTAGGAAACAAATGTTCTATTCAGTTTTATTTATGCAGCACCAATTCACAACAATAGTCCCCTCAAGTTGCTTTATATTGCAAGGTAAAGACCATGGTATAGAGACTCTATGTACATTTAACACTAAATTTCTATCTGTTAAAGCATATAATCTTTTGGCTTAATTCTATACATCCTGCCATTTACATTCAGTAGTGAGGGAAAATCTGAAAGCATTACTTTCCTTCCTCTTAACAGACGATAGAAAGGGCTTCTCCTGCAGTGTTTGGATGTTGTTGTCCAAGTTCATTATGTTTAACCCTGAGCTTTGAAACAAAACTACTTTCCATCTTTCAGGAGGCACTCACTCACTCTGGGCAGCTGAGACACTGCTTTGCTATTCTCTTAATTCAATATGGGGCCCAGCAGAGAACGCTTTTTATTGCAACATTAATTTCCTCGTGTCCATTAGTTCCAACCTTACACCACATGCTGAAAATATACTCAATTGCATGAAAAAAAAGGGGGGCATTGACTAGCTTTTACCTTGTCAAGAACCCACATCCGCTATGCCTATACTCGAGAGTAACTGGAGCTCTATATGAAATGCAGGAAAAGGCAAACAGGGGATAAGTTCAAAATGTAAAGGCAGGAATATCATGCTGTGAGCATGACAATCTGTTATTTTGTTATGGTGGAAATTTAAATGGCATCTTTCCAAGCTTCTTGTTCTGAACTTTAAGGTTTTAAATTTGTGCAAAATGGCATTGAAACAATGTACAAAATGTTCCAGGCTTTAAAACAAATGTTTCTTTAATGAACTCTGAATATATATTAGATTTCATTTGCGTAGTAACTTATTAAATTAAGTTGTTATAGTTAATACATTAAGTTATTATAGCACATGATATCAGTGGAGTTTCTGCTGTTTAAAATATAGGTATTTGCAAAAACAGGTATAGAGAGAATGTAATACATTTGTATGTGTGGCATTATTTCTGTATATGAAAATATGAATAATATGAGAAATATTATGCCTGTGGATACATTTTTCTGACTAAATTATGGCAGAAAACAAATGTTGTAATCAAAATATTACGCATTAAAAAAAAGGAAAAATATAATAAATACAAAACCAACCTTCAATTATTAAACCTGAAATTATATTTTCATTTTCATGTCATCTTCCCTTTCTTCCCAAAATTTTAAAAAGAAAAACAAATTTAAGTTTTAGAATCTTTGGGTTTCTCTTTATAATATTGTAACATCTTAACCTTAAAGTGTAAACTCACTGAAGACAAGTCTTATTGTGAAATGATGCCACATTAACTAAAACTGAATCTAATTTAATCATAAAAATAAAGCTAGTTCTTGTTGAAAAAATAAGATCACCTAATCAACAAAATGAGTTAAAATGTGATCCTTTTTTTTCTTGCAACTTTTATAGCTGCAATAACTGATTCTGAAAAACTAAAAATATTGCAAACCAAAATAAAAGGCTTGAAGCTGGCCAAGGTTTTTTTTTTCCTACTAAACGTTCATCCCACTGTAGACGAAACAGAAAGACATGTCCACTTTTGAAGGTGTAAAAGAGAAAACCTAAAAACACACAAAGATACACACGTGCGCATCTTTCTGCACATACATGCAAGGCCTTACACAGTTCCAGTGATATATAGTAAATTACAAAATAAATGAAACTGACTCCAGTTATCGGTGCAAATCTTGTGTATGTGTGTGCGTATGTGTGTGTACATGTAATAAAGAAAAGTAAAGGGGAAACCATACACACCTTCTCTTACATGAGCAAGGTTTAAAATAAAAGTCCACTTCGAATGACGCCAGCTGATATTATCATGTTATCATAAGTAATTGTGAAAAAGAAAATCTAATGAATCCGTTGGCTGTCTTTGGCATTGACTTGAATGAAACTGTTGTATATTATTCTGGACACTGATATAACAAGAACCTTATCAGAGCTGATATCCTGTCTTGCTTTGCAGAATCATCAGCACCAATAAACAAAGTGAAAGACCACATAATTTCTTCAGGCTTGAGTTCAACACATACAGTGGTTGCTTTCCTTCCCAAGATGGACATTTATAAGTGATCGTGTCTGACAGCATCTGTTCAAGTGCCTGCTTGCAAAACTCAGTCAACCCTCTTGTGTTTTACAAAAAAAAAACAGAAAACAAAAAACAAAAAAAAAACAGCCTGCATAAGAAGAGAACGAGAAACTGTCTAAATACAAAAATACAGAGATACCAAGCTGAGTGTTGGGCTAAAAAGAAGATTACCAGTCTAATGACACACCCAACTTGCTGCCACGCTGACCTTTAACCTCTGTAACTTTACATCAAGGACTGTAAAGTGAAAGAAAACTTGATGGCATTTTTATCACAACCAATCTTTTCTTTGCTAAACACTCTAAACACACTTCTCTTTCATTATTATTATCTGAAAATCCTCCAAAAAGCAGCTTACTAAAATGACCTGGAAAACCGATCCACTGAATTGTCATTCGATTTATTTCAAAATTTAACTAGAAACAAAGAATAAAGATTATTATCATATTTGATTTCCCCACTTATATTTTTTTTACACCAGTCGTCACGTGAACGGTGGCCAATATTTTTTCTTTGGAAACGGGTACGTTAAAAAAAAAAAGAAAAGAAAGGGGGTGAAAGCATTTCAAGCGTAAAATACTTTTAATGATTCTTACTGAATCGAAAGTCTGATGTGAATCTATTGTACTTTGTTTCTAGTTAAGATGATTATAGTTGTGACACAGCTAATACCAATAAAAGTTTATTTTTATTAGTAGTAGAAGCAGGGATGTTCTTGCTGCGGCCACTTTTACGCATGTTTCCTTCCTTTCTTTCTTTCTTTCTTTCTTTTTTTTTAAACATAAATTCTCTTCAACTTACCATCCGCGTTGTTCTCATAAAACGACGGTTTGCCGCTGATCGCCACTCCTTTTTGATCTGTGTTTATACTGTCCAAGAACTTGCTGTGTTTGGACGGTGAACCGGGCGGGTTCGCTGGAGCAGAGCCGTGCGTAAAGTCCGCCGCAACATCACCAAACCTCCCCATTGCGGCGGCGTAAAGATCCCCGCGTAGGCTGAGACGATGAGGAAGAGGAGGAGGAAGGTGCGATTTCTGAAGCTCATCGCACGGGAGGAAGGAGCCGGAGCCGCTGTGCTCGAGTCCCGGGGAGTTTGTTGGCGTCCTCCTGCTAGTCTGCGAAGAGAAAGGCAAACAACTCTCCGTCTCCATCTTACGGGTCCAGCAGGCTGGTTAGACAACAGCGACTGGGTGCTGTTAGCGTGGGCGCCCGAGTGAGAGATTTTTTTTCTCCTCTATGTTCACGTCAAGTGGGTGGGATTTAACAGATCAGAAACAAAGACCCGTGAAACCGGGACTGATGCGCGCGCACGCACGCGCGCACGCACGCGCGCATGTGTATTTGTGTGTGCGAGTATGTTATGTGTGTGTGCCAGAGAGAGAGAGAGAGAGAGAGGGAGAAGGTGTGTGTGTGTGTGTGTGTGTGTGTCCAAAAGTCTGATATAATCCGTCAAAAATTCAATCACGCGTGGTTTCTGTCCTTCCAATTAAGCATTTAATTCCTATTTCATATATTGTTGCGGGCCTAATCACGAAATCAAGCAGGACAGCAGAGGCAGACATCAGTGCATTTTATGCACAGAAAACTGACAGAATTAAAATGAAATGGGGATATAACACTGCCTGCTATTTCGTTATTTTATTTTTTCATTTAGCTATATGCCATTTAATTTTAACTAACTTACTTTATTTTACAGGTCGGACATAATCCGTGCAATTTTTGTCAGATTCATCTATTTCCTTTAGTAAACGTTACAGCATGTACAATACATCTAAAGTATTCAACACACAGGCTAGTTTTTCCTATGAGAATTAGACGCATTTCATAGTACTGCTGAAAAATACATGGGCCTATATAGCCTACTGTCTTTCTGTCACGTAACCAGAAAAGGGGTTAGATTTTTTTTAAGTATTCACTGTTTTGTGAGATTTATTTATGACATAAAATGACTCATAAAAAATAGAAAAAAGTCATTGTTGTTCTTTAAGTTTGTGGCGTCAGTTCAAATGACTGCCGTAATCGTTTGGATGATAAATTAAATGATCAGATATGACAACTAATGATAACAAGTAACTGAAATTAAACTGAAAAAAATAAAATAAAATAAAGGAGAACCTTTAATCGCTGTGATATAGCATGATTTTCGCTGGATTCGTTTCTGAACAGATAAAGCTAAAAACAATGTTCGCCGCCAATCATTAAAAAAATGTCACTGTATTTAGGCAGGTTTATATATTGTAGACTTTACAACCTTCTTCGGTATAGAACTCAATTGAAAAGGATGGAATTTTAGAAGCGATGTAAAATCATTTTAAATTGTAAGAACATTTCTTACTAAGTGAAACAAATCAGGCTCAGTAATGCAGCCATCTCAGAGAGCCAATATTCGGCCGAAATATCGGTTGTTGTCGTGGTAAAAATCAAACACATTAGATGCAAAATAGCGTATTTGTTACTGTATATAATCGATGTGTCTTCCCGAGTTCACGTCACAGTTTTCTTGTCGTTCTCCTCTAACCTATGGTGCCAGTTCTTGTGGTCGTACTAAATAATACCGAAAGCCGTTCAGAAATAATAGAAACCACAAAACAACAGTTATGAAGATCATAACATTACCCAGCTTACACACAGTTTTAATTACGCCATTTTAGTCTTAGATCTTTCTTTTTTCTCTTACTTGAAATCACGTGACATTTGCTTTGACAAAAGTCTTCTAAAATAAAAACTATGTCTAAAAAAAAAAAGCATAAAATTATATTTTATGCGCAAGATGTGTTTTCTATTTTTATCCTTCAGCTAAAAACCTATAGAAAATCCTCAGAAAGAGTTAGACTCAGCGTTAAATGAAAAGGCTTTTGATTAAGACTTTATCTCTGATCTAGACAAACCTCATCTAAACACAGTGCACTTACCAGGTTCGGTCATGGTGCTGTTAGGTTTTGGGACATCTAACCATCTCTCTGGATACCTTAGGCCTCACACTGCTCAAATGATGGACAAGTGTGTAAACATGAGGTCCATTTGGCCTGAGAGGCCTCATAAGCTCCTTTCATTTCCAGTTTGAGCCCCTAAATATCAATGTATCCACCTTACACATTACAGATCCTTGTGTAGGGAAATCTCTGTAAAAAGAAATATGTGTTAAATTGAACCATAGCACAAAGTGAGCACATTCTAACTGACAATAACATTTTAATAAAGAAAATCAGAGGAAACTTATAATTGTTTCTGTAAAAAGAAAAAAAAAACAGACAAAGAACAAACAGGAAAAATACTAATGGACTTGAATCGCACAGACAAGGCTGCTTGCATCGAAAAGAAGAACCCCTTAAAATTTAAAATGATTAGTGACCTTAGATATAAGGCATAATGACATTTATGAGTAACATGACTTAGATTAACATGTGCGGGTCAGCAGAGCGTAGAGGCTAAAAAAGGTAGTGCTGTCATGTTAATCACAACCACAGTACCACCTTTTATCCTCCCACACTCCAGGTATATTCCTCCTCATAAATTTCTGCCTAGGTGTAGTTGCCTGTCTGGCTGACCACCATTAAAAACCTCTTAACACTGTTAGAGGTGTACAAGTTTTAAGATGTACACACTGTGGGCCACGTACATATGTTCCTCAAATCTCGTGACAAGCATGTCCTCTGTGGCCCGAAGCAGCAGAGCACTCTTGAATTCACAGACCCAGCTGAGTAAATGCATTCCAGAAATGTGGGCAAGAGGAAGAAGGGTTGAGCTATGATCTCGGAGCTGCCCCAGGTGACAGTGTTTTTTCATGAATATTGCATCAAGAGAGCACAAGATGTAGTGGATTATATGGGCATGCTATGTGATAAGGAATCAAAGTCCTTCTATAGGTCCATATAGACATTTGTATACTGTGGTGGTGGTGATCCATTCATTCATGTGCTTAAAAAAGGTCTAACCTTTAGAATAAAATACACACCAAAATCACAGCCTTAAATCAAACAGCGTACTTTTCCTTTAATAAAATACGCACGTTATGTGAAATTATGACTAAATCTGTCAGGGACGTATGCTATTTTATACTGGCCCATTCCAAAAGGAAGAAGTGGTGGTTAAAAGCAGCGAAATGGCAGAAAATAGCATCAGCTCACTGTCTATACCATGACCAGCTCCACTCACTGCTCCCTGCGGTCCTAAACCCTTGTCCTCCAAGTCTGTCCTGGGCATGACCCTGTACAGGAAATCAGTTCAGCCTGTTGGGAGTCCTAGGTTCCCC
>VUQI01050216.1:25653-55554 GCA_015106735.1 Paratilapia polleni | reverse complement strand
GATCTTCTCTGTCCTCTTCTCAGGTGTTGACTCGTCCTCAGGCATCTTCATCACGGAGGACACCATCTTATATATCGCCTACACAGAGACACACAGCGAGGTCAGATGAGTTGGGAGATGTTGTGGTACTAATTTCTGCCTTCGGGAATGTCACAGCTCAGTACAATCTCACATATACTTGAAACTCATTGTAGCTGACAGGCGTGATTCTGGCTACCATGTTTGTATTGGATAACACGACGTTTCATTGTCACAGCAATTCTAATAAAACTTCTTGTCTACTTCTGCCTGCATGCATCTCTGTGTTATTGTCGCTGATTGGATGTATAAAATCCCTTCCTATTGACTATACTGTGCATCTTTAGTTTCTTTAAAAAAAAAATTATTATAATTATATGCTTTATGTTCTGTCCTCAGAAATGCCACAATAAAACAAAAAACAGAGCTAGTGGAATTTACATAAATTTGCCAATGTTGCCACAGGGTGATACGTCACCCTTTGAAGATGACAAACCTCAGTTGTCAGTAATTCAACAAAATGATGATGTGGTCACAATATCCTTTTCTTGCTGCTTAAACAATGAACAACTAAGTGTGAGGTCTGTTTTGTAGGGTGTAGATAATGTGTAGACAAAGGAGGGATTTCTGACACAACCTGTGTCCTAAATATTTTGGCCAGTTCTATTTTGTAAGAGATAAAAAAAAAAAAAAGAGTTAAATAATGTTTTCTAATCACTTTGCATGCTTTTCATGCAGCTCCCCTGCTATCTCTCTCTTTAAAAAAAACATTTGCAACTCCATAATCTTATTCTCGGACGCCACTAAAATAGCTTTGCATGATTTACAGTTTGTCTTAAACTGAACCTTGGTGCAGTTTTTCTATTAACCCACTGTCTGAAATTAGCTGCTTTAGGTCCTTTCCCTTTAAGTCAACTGTCTTCTGACTGGCTGCCCCTCAGATATCTGCTCTCAGTAACGTCACACAGAGCCACGAGTAGAAAAAAAACTTTCTGAAACCAAATGTTTAGAGCAGCCTGAAGCCTGAACTTTTGGCTCACATGGATTACTTTCACTTATGCTCACGTTATTATGTGAAACTCTGGCCTTAATATGAGCCCTCACCATACTAACAGTGTATATGACAGAAAATAAGGAGCAGTATAATAAGTCCATATAAACCAATATCAGTTCTAATACCTCAGCCTCAACAAGTTTTTCCATCCATCCTTCCATTTTTTTTCCAATCCATGGTTGTGGTTTTTCAACATTTTTATACAAATTTTTTCCCTTTAATTTTTCCCTTGACTCCAAATAGCACATGACTGAAATGACATTTACAGTGATTTTTACATGATACACCAATGTTTAACTATCTTAAAATCATCTGTGTGGCACAAAATGTGTAATCGGTCCATCCATCCATTATACTTAACCGCTTATCCAATTCAGGGTTGAGGGGGATGAGAGGTGAGAGGTGGGGTACACCCTGGACAGGCTGCCAGTCAGTCATAGGGCTTATGTAATTGGTAGCCAAACCAATTTATTTAATGTGAATCTCTCATTATGGCTGACACCTGATCACCTGAATAAGGTCAGTAGAATAAAGTCAGTCCAGGGTATTACTGGATCAAGTCCAGTCTACAGAAAATTCCAGTAACAGCCCTATCACCTCAGAAACACTGCGTGATTAGATAACATAATATATAAACATGTTAAGTTTATCAGGCTGCAGGTAATCACGTTGGGTTTTTATTGCTTTTATTGCTTTCCTTTCTAAAGCTGAATGCTTAGGAAAGGTTTGCAGTACTTTTCTTTTCAGCCTTTAAAATCCCTGCTGCTTTTACTCTGCTTAGTTTTCTGAAGATCCATTCACACCAAAAGCAACAAGGTCTTCACTTTGTCCTGTTGTAGTGTGCCTTGACAGTTAACAGAAATCACCATTTCGACTCTCAAACACAGAGTACAAAACCAGAGGGATCCCGGAAGGCTCGCACATTTGTCTGCGAAGATTTCCACACGCAGAACATTATGTAAAGAGGCCCCTGTGACATTTCATTTACTGATATTAGGGACACTTATTCTGACAAACACACTGGTGAGTTAACATATTTCCACAGTATGTCCACCTGTTCAGCACTGATTCCAATATGCCAGCTTGTTGTACTGCCTCACCGCTCCGTGACTGCATATTTGTGCTTTAGGTAGGGAGGCTTGGAGACAAACACGTAGTCTGTTTATCTGTGTTGTGTCTCCTCTGCTCTCCGTTGCATTGCAGGGTGTTTTGGCAGTAAACAGTGAAATCACAGCCCACTCTATCTGTCTCTAATAAGGAGGTGGTTTTGAGGGGAATGGGAGCTGACGTGAACAGAAGAGGGATGATTGTGATTACAGTGCAGCGAGAGCTTTATATAGGTGCTGGTTATGCCACCTATTACACAGTGGCAGGGCGGCTCAGTTCCCGGGTCACAGTGGAGCTCAAGGACAAGAAGCAGCCACAGTTAATATGAGCCTTCATTTCAGTTTGGAGCTGGGTCTGTTATTAATTGACATCCTTCAAAGTGCTGCGAGTAAAGTTAGCCGATATTGCACGTTAGGGATTTAGCTGCTCGTCTAATCCAGCAGAGCAGCACAGTAGGATAAGCTCACATTTCTAAATCCCCAAATTACAAGCAGCCAGTAAGAAGTGAAGCGATGTATGAAGCTAGGAAGACAGAGCCAAAGAGAGACAGAGGATTTTTGTTCTGAACCTGGTTTATTCTAATTATTCTAAAAAGGTGATTACTTTAATGGTGATTATAATACCTATTTGCAAATCTTACCTGGTGGTGTTTTCAGTAAAGTATTGTTTGCTTCAGTTCAAAATAGCAGGGACTGCCTACAGCAACTACACTGGACCGTACACTGATTTTGGTGTGTCTTTGTCCCTACAACTTCAGTTTTTTAAATTTGATTTGTTTGGTCCGTTCCGTGTGTTCTACAGAAATAACTTTGGAACATTCTTCTCTTGAACAGGCTGTATATAAGAGGGCGGTTTACTGCCGGCAAAATATATTTGGGCACTCATTTTAGCATCCTCAGTCAATAATCTAGTGGACAATCCCATACCTGTTATTTTAAAGGTTTAGTCACTGCTAACCAACTAGCCTCAGCCCTTCTTGTCTCGCTCCCCAGTTCACTGATGTTGATATCATTCAGCAGCTTGAGTCTCTTATCTCATCCCAGCACTGCATGTGTGATTGCACAATGGACAGTAGTCCTTGTTCTGCTCTGGAGCTCTGCTGCAAACTGGAGGACAACACTGGAAGCTGCTTCACGTGCTGCTATGCTCATCCATGGGATGAGAGACTCACTGGGGAGGCAGCTGATAATGTTTCATTATTTATTTGTCACAATGTACCTGGCAATAAAAAAAAGTTTGTAGATTTGTAGAATTTGTAGAGTATTTATCGTTCATGTGCCTCCTTTTGAGTGCACTCATACATGCCCCCCCCCATAACACTGCTACCAACACAAACAATCCAAATCTGTGGGAAACACTGAGGGCTACTGAAAGAAAGGCTCATGCATTCTAGTTTCAGTCTTACTGTATCATAATACTGAATAACACCAGCTTCATCCACTAACAGCCAGTCGTTACATACCAGGCAGAGTAAATCTCCTAAACCAAAAGTAAAGCCAGTTCCTCAGGTGTGATCCTTTCTTCCCCTGCATCCAAAGACAACCATCTTGGTCTTAATTAGTCGAGTCTTTCTGTGGTTTTCTCTTCACATATGACACCCTGCCAACTGCTGTATCCTCCCTACAATAATTGTCTGCCTCCATCTCAACTCTCACTTCCCACTCTCACTTTGGATTCTTGTTATATCTCCTGGACATTGCCTGGACACTTTTTTTTTCCATCTCTGCCAACAATCTTCTCATAATTTATCTGTACCACCCGTATAGGTTTTTACATTTTACAAAGAACCTGAATGCCACAGGGAGAAAGAAGGTTCTTTCAGACCCTTTGAGCAAGTACACAATATTGTCTCCTGCGAAGCCAGAAACAGAGTCAGAGTTGTGTGAGGATAAATAGAGAGAAAAAGCCCACAGCTACCAAGCCACTGCTCTAGATTAAAATTTAGGACTTATAAATGTGAGGGAGGAGGAAAGTAGGATCACGTAAGGGTCTTGGTTTTTAGCTTCCCTCAGTATAATACAGAATGAGACCAGTGTGGAAAGGCACCACTGACAAAGGAAGAAATGCAAAGAGTGAGGGAGGGGTTCAACCCGGTGAGACTTATTTGCGGAGCCAGCTGAGCACCGTTTGAGTTGTTCTGTGGTAAGCACTCAAATACGACACAGTCTCTCGCCTCACCCTCACACCACAGTTGAATATGTTTCCCATGGCGACTTTATCCGCCTGAGCGGCAATCTATTTATCTACCCTGCCATTCTGTCCAATCCCCCTAAATTACTAGTATGAATGCTCTCTGCCATCTTCTTTTTTGCCAATCGAGACAATGGACTTCCCTCTGTGCCCGTCTGCTCTGCTGAAGGCACCGCATTTCAGATGAAAGGAAGACAGAGGTTAGATATCAACTATTGATGAGACAGTGTTCAGATTTTGTCATTATCTGAAAAGGATGATCCAGGCTGGCTGTGATCCATCCCATTCAATTACTCCCACAGCAAAGCTAATTATGAGCATCACCAGCATTTGAACACACTCTGCAGGAGAGAGCATTAGCTGGCTGGAAGGAGCTGGAGCTCCCAGTCGCTACGGCAAATGGAGGCGAGCATGCACGGAAAACATGAAGACTGCTGTGGGAGGACTGACAGGGTGAAGAAGCACTGGCAAGTGACACACGATAAGACCATATGTAAGATCATTCACTAACATGACTTTAGAGGAGAATATGAATTATTATGAAAAGACAGTAAGAAGAGCTCATTACATTATTGTACTTGGCTGAACAAGAAGTAAAAGTCAAACACACGAGTGTTTAGTGTACTCAACAAATTGAAACAAACTGCTATCTCCAAGTGCATAAAACAAAAAGTGTTTGTTTCCACTCCTAAGGCAATCTATTGGCTGATGATGTTTAGCATGCAATGTTTAGCACGTTTGCTTAGTTTTGCCCATTATTATGCTAACATTTGGACACGTGAGGTTGAAGAGACTGTCACAACTTTGGTGGCATTTGCTAACGTATTAAACATTTAAAACTTGACCTGATAATGGTGCTAGACTGAGTCAGTGGACCAACAAGGTGATTGCAATTTATCCTGAGGGGGAAATTAATGTATATGATTAACTAACTGAATACGAGGACATTTTACTCACAGCAACACGTGAGCACTATGGTGGTGCTATAAAGAAATGTCAGTAGGCATTTGGAGCGATAAGGTCCATCATGATCAGGACACAGATATGTAGGAGAAAATGGATGCATTTACCTTTATGAGTCACCTGTCAGACCTGCCCTCTGATTCTCCTGGAAGCAGTGTGTGACTGTGATCACACTAACCTGCAGACTTTAGTCGTCAGATTCAAGACTTTTTGCTCAGGAGTCTTTTTAACTTCAGCAGCTCCTTTTAAAGATCTACCTGAAAACTTTTCTCTAAAGCCAGCTTTTTCTCTGCGGAGGCGACAGCGGGCTTTGAGTCCACCCAGCCAAACATGAGAATAGATGAATACAGCGTGTATGTGTGTGTGTGTCTGAGACAAAGAAATTAAGACGGCACTGGGCTTGTCTTAAACATGCACTTTAGTAAAGAGTTAGACAAGCATGCATGGTGCAACAGGGTCTCAGCTATTAACTCACTGCAGCTAATTACCAATTACAACATACTTGCACTCAGACACGTTCCTTCAACATCCTTTATATCTTATTCACTTGATGAATAGACGTGAGCGTCTGAGTCATTGCTTTCTGTTCTTTTGTCCTTGCAAACAGTGCCACCTTTTAATGGAAAGTGGGCAGAGGGTTATTGGCGTCAGTCTGTAGAAAGAGGTGACAGAGTGAAGTCTGAATCATGGTGGTCTTGAAATAATGAGACTAATTTAACCTTGAAGCAACGATAGGTGAAGCAACACAGAGTGGCTTAGCTCTGGTCTAAGACTTCTTCGTCTGAACAGTGGTGCAGATTGTGCTGAGAGAATTATTTTATTTAAATACAAATAAAAGCTCCATGCATTGGTGAAAATATAACCAATTATATTCAGAGCACTTACTATTAAAGCTGGTAAGATTAATATTTTTAGAGCGACAAAGGGTTAATCTACAACAAGCAATATGGGATGACTCACAGAGACCACCCCAAAGACAAATACCACCAAACTCTGTTGGTGGCCTTAAACTATTCAGATCATTTTAGCTTCTTTCAGTTTTTATTTGGTTACAATTATCCACCGATATATCACCACTTAATTCCTTTCAGTCACCTCCTCCTCAGCCATGTACACTCATAGTAACACACACAGATATGTGTTCACATGCACACACACACACTTAGACACTGCATTCCTTTTGGCTTAATCTGTAAAAATAATTGCTTCTTCTCATCACTTCCTGTTCTTCCTCCATCCCGCCTTCCCCTCATTATGAGCATACATCACACAAATGTCCTGTTTTGGAAAAAAAATGGCTCGTACACTAAACATTTGATGAGAGTAATTTAGGTGGAGTTACAGTGGGAGAAACTGGCAAGCACGTAAATGTGAAGGAAGTCAAATATAAACTTGTGTGTGTACATGAAATACTGTTTACGTGAGAGGCTTTTGCAAGAAATGCCACCCACGCTCGGCTTTTTTCCTGCTTTTCTTTCTTAAAGGTGAGCTGTACCTGGCTACACAGATCAGAAAGCAGATGTTGTGGAATTTTTCACAGAAAATTTTTTTATTTTAACTTGTCAAAAAAAACCAAACAAAAAATCTGTCTTATTACAAAATGACCAAGATTTGGACTGAGTTTTATGTATTTCCTTTTTTATTTTCTTTCTTGAATGTTTGAAAGCCTGCCTAGTGTTCTGAGCTTTTAAGTTGACATTTGCCTTCATTATCTTAATAAACAACAACAGGTTAGCATGCAGGGATGAGGCCCTCCTCATCTGCCCAACATAAGGCAGGATTTACAAAAAAATATGCTTATGCCTATTCTGATAAAACATGCAGTCAAACATGACAGGACAAGAAATAATAGAATGTGCGAGCCAACAGGATAAAGTAGGTGATTTAGCCAGTGTGGATTAGGCTAAGCTTGAGTTCCAGTTCCTGTGAAAGGTGTGGAGCAGATGGAAAACCTGTTCTTTTCCTCTCATGATAAAGGCAAAAGCCACATTTAAGATGGAGTTGAGCTAATGAACGTTTCCACAATGTTTCGACAATGTTTCCAAAGAAATCCAAATGCACCTTTTAAGTACATTGAACATTTTAATGTTAGCCGTAAATAAGGCCCTGAATGACTCATCTCTAAGAAATCATGGGGATGTGGAGGCACAGCCAGCTGCACTTCTGTATGAACTTCGTTTCTCCCTGAAGCAGAGCTGTGGGTCCTGTTCTTAAACTACCACCACTGTTTTTTTTCAAGCCTCATCTAAAGTGTGTTATGGATACAGTGATACACAGAAGACTTACCTGTACGATCTCCAGCATCTCAGCTTTACTGATGTACCCATTCCCGTCCAGGTCGTACATACTGAAGGCCCATTTCAGTTTCTGCTCCAGCTTGCCACGTGATGTCACACTCAATGCGATGATAAACTCCCGGAAATCTATTGTCCCGTCACCGTTAGCGTCAAACGTGCGAAAGACGTGCTCAGCAAACTTCGAAGCGTCTCCATAGGGGAAGAAATTACCGTAGATCTTCTTGAACTCCTCCATGGAGAGGTTCCCGCTGGGGCAGTCCCTGAGGAAGCCCTTGTACCACTCCTGGATCTCGTGCTCGGTGAAGTCGGTGCTCTCCAGCAGGTCCTGCATCACCTCAGGACGGAGCTTGCTGTTCTGCTTCCCCATGTCTGTTGGTCCTGTCAATCACTCGGCTCACAGCTGGGAGACAGAGAAGACAGTGGGCTTGATTTTAGGACGTGAAAAACATGAATGAACAATGTACCGAGCAATGCTGTCAAAGTCAGAGTCCGTTTTTAGACCTTCAATTTCAGGATCACTAGCTGGATGCAAAAAAAAACAAAAAACTGCAAGGATAATGCTCAAGATCCTAAGACTAAAACCTCAATGTCAGCTCAGAGATCAGAGCACTAGATGTTAATTAGGTGTTAAGAGAGTATTTTATGGCTGCTTAATGACTGGTTTGGAAAAATGAAAGCTTGCATCATCAGTTTGATGTACATTTAGAGTTTTAGCTGATAGAAGAAGCAGGCTCATGGCTCATGAATGGAAAATGCATCATGTTTTTATTTCTACAATACTTCAGAAATTGTATATAAATATTAGGAATTTTTTTGTTTTCCTTTCAATTTTAACTGATTCAGAGGGGCTTTTGTGGTTTCCACTGGCACACAAGTAATTTCTCACTATTTTCTTGTGTCGCATACAAATTTTCCTCTTAAAAGTCCTTTTAATAGCTCAATTTCCAAACACCAAAAATGTCAATATATAAGCAGCTCTGTGGTCAGTTTGGCCCCGTACTGGGTCATAAACTGGTAAAATCAAATGTGTCCGTTTTTTCTTTGTGCAGCTGGTCCTTTGGGGGGAAAAAAAACAAATAAAAAAACTGTTAAATTCTAAAGTGGGAGTTCAGTATTTGGACTACAGGTTACACAGAAGAGCTAGCTGCTGTGTCCTTTAGTGGCTTTGGCTGATATGAAGCCAAAATGTAAGCAAACCCCTTAGACATTATGCTGATCAGGACCAAGATCACTCTTTTTTTTTTTTTTTTTAAACTAATGGAACTTTCCATGGAAAATAGCTCTGTGTACTCTGAGCACACACAGCACCATATGCACATCATGAGTTTAATTACTCTATAAAATCTCTACACACGCACTCAACTGGGCTTAGATGCAGAGGAAGGAAAAGGTGGTACAGTCAAACGATTTGGAGACTGATCCCCTCAACAAACGTCATTCGGATTCATAACCTCTTGAGAGAGGCAATTTCTTTATTCTCTTCCTGGAACTGGTGGTATCAGTGTTTGCGGTGCAGGTCTTTATGAAGAGGGTAAAGCTTTATGATCCCTGTCTGCAGTGTTTGCAGTCGAAATGTTCATGTAAAGTGAGAACATTTACTTAAAGTAGTGACAATGGCGATTCATCAACTTTGTGCACTTGAGCTAGAATAAATGGAACACTGTATTACTTTAAGACAATAAAAGCAGCAGTGCTCGTAAAAGTTGTTTGTCAGCTGTCTTGTTGAGTGATCGCTGACTTGTAGCTAAGAAATTACAGGATGATAATAGATATGAAGATCATGAAACAGCTCAAAGAGGATGTTAATTTGTGTATTTACTTTGTTCTTTTATTTGACTAGAAACCACCCAATATTTCTCTGTTTTGCAGTTAGTCTTTATAAAATCAAACTGGCCAACAACTGGGTAATTTATTAACTTCATTCAAACACCTCAGCACACTGTTACTTTCTTTTTAAAATGTCCTTTGCTGAACAAGGCTTTGTTACATAAGCCACTTTTTCTTCTTTTGTATTGCCTGTTTTTATTTGTGCGATTATTTCTCAATGACGCCTTATTTATTCTTTTTAGTATTGCAGTGGAGAGCCAGTAAGACGTGGAAATAGTGACAAGAGACACAGCAGTGCAGTTGTGAGTTTTTTATCTGCCCTTTCGGTGACACAAACAGGAAGTGCCTGCTCCTGGTCTCAGAGAGATTGTGCTCTCATTACACTAACTATACTGTTAGTGTGTATGTGAGTGTACAACATATGCACATGCCCACATTTGAGTATCAAAGCAATCAAAATATAATTAGAAGACCCAAGACAAGATGACAGCATATCCTTTGGAATTGATGTGTTGAGGTTATATTCATTTGTACAGTATATATTCAGCTCTGTGCAATATGCTGTTAACCCTGCCTTGGCCTGCACTCTGAAAAGGAAATGAGTCACTTATGTCCTTAAAACCACCATGAATAAAACCATGTTGTAGGAAACCATAGGAAATGAAAGCAACTGCAGAAAGACCCTCTCCTTTACGTCCTTGTGAACAGCTCATCCACTGTACTTAGCTGAATACTGCCATCTCAGAGAGAAATGAGAAGAATAAAACAGAAGGTGACTACCCAGCAGTCCAATCCACCAACAAGTTCAAGTCATATCAAGGTTCAACTAAGGCTGCCACCAAGCAAAAATATTCACAATGTAAGCAAGGATATTTGAGGAGTGAGTTAAGTTAACTGAGTGCTGAATTATCTGTGCTCCAGCCATGCCTTAAATCACGGTACAATAACCAGGCAGGCGCTACAGAACAGCTTCCACTTCTCTTCAGTAAACATGGTGATGAAAAGGGCCCGGACGTTTGGGTGCTACAGAATCACAATCAACTACTTGAGTAGCACGTGAATGATGACATTTTGACACTCTCCTTTGTTTACATTTTATTACAGACTTCTGTTAGCACAGACACACCGGGTACAACGAAGAACTGCTCAACATTTAAACAGCAGCACACTGAAAATGTGGAATGGGGAGATAGCACAGAGTTAGAAAGCAAAATTTAACTGGCTGCACAGCTATGCAAGCAGCTCTAAAGCTGTTCTTAAGCACAGCTGTAGTTTAAGCTAAATGCTAAGATGCAAGGCTGACATGTTTACTATGTTTAGTGTCATAGATAAGTGCAGCTGAGGCTGATGGTAATGTCATTAGTTTTGGATATAAACCAAAACACTGGACAAGTTGTTATCAAATGATGTCACTAAAGCGCTTTAAAAATACAGGACACACAACACTGCTGGCTTCATCAATCTGTTGAAGTGATGGCATTCTGTCTTTCAGACACACGGTACTTTTACATTAATGTTACAGCTCCATTCAGACATTACCACAACATGAATACAATGAGCCACAGTACTTATGTGATATTACTGTTGTGTAATATTTTTAAACCCTTATTCAACCAGGAAGTGCAGTTCTAGGAAAAAATATTACATGAGTTACTGTGACAATTACAGAGGCCATATCCTTTATGTTGTTATGAGAATGTGTCTATGCACACTTTAGTAAGACCGTCATTAAACTGTAACTTGTAATCTGTGACTCTGTGTGTCAGCTCATCTCTCTGAACTACAGTACACCATGTCTGCCTGATTGATCCTGTCTCTACTTCAGGGATAATTTATAAATATTTAATTAAATAAAACACTGTTGTGCTTCATAAATACATGGACTCTCACTTTGGAGAGGTTTATGGATGGTTTTTGCTGCTGTCTGCTGCAGGTATGTAATAAGCTCAGAAGAAAGATTTCTAGAAACAGCTGGAACCAACAAACTAACGTCACGTCCTGGTTAACGAGGAAAAACAGCACGTTAATGGCTCAGCCACAGTATAGTAAAAATAGGAAACTAGGAAAAATCGGTGTTTGCACTGTGATTGCATTGAATTTTTTGATGAATGATTACAAGTAGTTGTGGTGTCTACTTTTGATCTCAAGGTGATTGCACGAGTGGCCTGGTGGGTGGCAACCTGTCTCCAAACAATCACAGTCTGACTCAAACTGACTGCAATCACTCTCAGACAGATTGGCAAATATTTTCAAATAATTGTTGTCTCAATTTAGATGGCCAACACGTTGCAATCAATCTGAGTCTCTGCCAATGAGTGTGACTCGTCAGCGATGAGTCTCTTTGCAATAGGGGACTCGAATCAACTGGTTGTCAACTGGTTGTATTCTATTTATATTCCTACATAAAAACAAGGTTGCCAAGTACCTATGTCATTTTGCAGTTAAATTGCTGTCCTGCAGCAACTACGTCACAAATTTGTGGAGAAATTTCTGAATTTCTGTTTCAGATCTATGAGGTTCTGACTGGAGGCCAGCAGATTTGCAACAGACCGCAACGGATTTGCGGTTTTCGCCGATTTATCACAGTTAAATTCCATATTATCACAAACAGACTACATGTAATTGCCAACTTGACCTCATTAAGTTGCAAACTAATTTTGAAACTTTGAAGATGGCAGCTAACTGCAAGTGGTTGCAGACCTGGTCCCCTTCTTTGAACCAACCATTTCACAGGCAATGAGATTGCAAGGTTATTGCACACGGTCATAATAATTTTGGTTGTGCGGCGGTCTCCAACGACTGTTTGCTCTAGTGTGACTGTAGTATTATGGACCAGTTTATGGACCAGTGCTGGTGCTGAAATGTGGAAAAAAGATGGAGCTTGTCCTGTGTGGAGAAAAAAGCCTAACGTTTATAACAGTTTTTCATAAAGGAGCAGCTTTGAGGCTTCCCCGAGATTAGTTTGTACAGTGTGAGACAGAGACTGAGAACTGCTGTCTCACACCAAAAGTGTTTTTTTTAGGGTATTCTCTAAAACAATCATGTCTTTTAGTGAGCTGAGGAACTCACAAAGATGCAGGAGCGAGATGTGCATTGTAATTGCGATCATCTGTTGATGAGACTAGACGCATTCAGACTTGTGTCGTGCTGAATGTTATACATTGCTGACATATTGACTCCATTCAGAAATGAAAGTTCAGGTGGCTTTGTCAATGTTTTCATGGCACATTTTCCTTTCAGTCTGCTTTTACTAGATGATTCTGAGACAGAAACAAATTCAAGGCCTTTAAAATTAAATGAAAATTACAATTTTTAAAATTCTTCATTTTCTGAAGCAGGTGAAGTTGAACAATTGAGAGTTTGGTTGAAAAAGTTTCAAAAACTCTGACTTAATGCCAATTACTACACTGACCGAATGTTTAAGGTGCTGTTTCAGCGACTGACCCTCGGAGTGATTACACCAGAGTCTGTCGCCGAGCACTTCATCTAATGGAACCCACAGCCGTGACCCTGTCCACCGCTCTCACACCAGCCTGAGTACACACACAAACACACACACACTTACAAATCTGTAATTAGTGACTGTGCCCTGTCACCTGTTATGATACACTCTATTTCCAGCCTGTACATATACGCTCACACAGCCCACACACCACCGCAGCCATGAAACCACTCTGCCAGTCCTGATGACATGCTTAGCCAACCGAGGATGCTACTGGCAACCCACTTCACGATGACATGTATTTTCAGCTGAAGCCTGTATGTGTGCATTTTTTCTACTAGATTTTTTGGACCACTGGAAATTTTAGGTTTTGTGGTGCTTACACCTTCACAGGGTCATTTCTTTTTTTTTTTTCTTTTTTTTGTTGAGTGGATGTATATTCCCTGCCAATAGTGTCTTAATTTCTGTCCAAAGTAATCCTTTGGACAGAAATTAAGACAGTAATGAGAGCATGCATATGTACTGCACTGTACATCGGAGATTGACAGCAGCTGACATTAAAGTGAGTAGGCACTGTTGAATGACAGGACACGTGTCGGTGCCTCTCAAGGCTGCTGCACGCTTCAGTGTGCTCTTCAGAATGTCAGATAATGGAAAAGCTGCTTTCTTGCATTTCAGGCTGGGGGTGGTAAATCCTCATAATATATCCCGCAAAAACAGCCTACACTCTTGGGTTAGGTGAGCTCAGATAGGAGGTCCAATGCAATATTTCTTTACATGCAGAGGCTGTCTGTATGGGGTTCTTCTAAGTTTTATTGTAAGCTGTAATTTTGAGCATGCCTGGCTACCCAGCAAAGCCATTTTCATGAGCAGAACATCCACTAGTATTTCCCCGCTGTGTGGAAGCCGGTCCTGGATAGTGGATCCGGACTTCGGTCAACATTACAAATTTTTGCTGGATTTGAGGAAGTTTACATTCTAGCATTAGCCCACAGTAGTGTAACATTTGAAAGTTTTTCATCCTTCTAAAAGCCTTTTTATGATAATAATCTAAGAAAATGCAAAGATACAGTTTGAAAGTAAAACAGGGTTATGTTTGAGCATCTTATCTTGGTTTCTAATTATTATACTTGAAAGTATGATTAAGTATGTGACATGGAGTTTCAGCCTCAGTATGTAAACAGGCTTAAAGTTAAGACTTGTTTTACTGGGTTCTCATTTTATGCTAATTTTAATGAAAATTACCATGGTAGCAAGACATGATGGGGGCTGGGGCCTAACTGACACTGGCGGAGAGACGGGGTGCATGTTGGATATGGCGTCTGTCCAGACACTAACACTCAGGCACAGGCCTTCATGCTCACATCCACGCCTACGCCAAATTCAGAATGACCGATAAACCTAATGTGCATATCTTTGGACTGTTTAAGGAAACCGGAGCACTTGGAGAGAAGCCACACAGGCACAAAAAGTCCAAGTGAGTGCACAGAGACACGTTCACTGTTAGATATTGCTTTTGCGATTAGCTACTGCTCCTGAAATTGACCTTTTTCTGGCACATTTGTCAGCTGACACAGTTCAATTGTTTTAGGGAGAGGGAGAAGCCAGCTGCAGAACCATTTAAACACCAAATGGACTATCATTCAAGTCGTGCAGATAGTGATTCAGTTTGAAATGAAGTCTGGGCACATCTGTTTGACTATGGCTTGGATTCACATTCAGAATTTCACAGCCCAACCACTTTACTTACACATGCACACAGTCATCAGTTATGCTGAAGAGATTTTCTGGTCACTTCCCTAGTGGACAAAACAATTTCTTTGCAAAACACAAGGTCTCTCTACAGTAAAAGGCTGTGATCCTATCCAAGCTGCTTGAATACATTTTTGAGACAGAGATAGGAGAGAGGCAAGGACACTGAGGCATTAGAAGTGCAGAGGAGTCACAGCAGGATGAAAACACAAAGACAATACATGTCTCCTATTCTGCAAATATTTATTGTCTAGATTTTAATCTTATCAACTCACACACATTGTTTTTTTTCCGCTCATCTTTCTACTTTTTGATTCATAAACTCCTCACCTTTCTCTTTTTCTCTTGCACTTTGCTCTTCCCTTATTTCAATACTCTTCATCCTCAGTTTTATTTCAACCTACACATGACCAGCTCTCTCTTATGAAGCAATTCCACTGCAGTTACCATAGTAACATTCAGCAAAATCTCACAGCCATTGATGAGATTTCTGGCTGCATGCACTGCAGACACATGCGCATGGGTACAAACACACGCGCGTGCATGCAAACACACACACACACACACACACACACACGCACACACAGTACTCTCAATCAAAAACACCAAATCAGTGACTGTGCTGTGTGTGTAGGTGTATGGATAATGGTGGGGGTGCAGAAATGTGAGGTGCAGTACCAACTGTGGTTAACTGCTGAACAAATTCAGAAAGGTAATAAAAAATCCTCAATGGGAAGAGGCAGTGAAATAACCATAATCACGACTGAGATGTAAAACTGTCCAATGTCACAGCGATCTGCATGTACCTCCATTTGAAGCAGCCCATTCATTTTTTTTTTATATAACGATCAATTGCACATAGGGACGTGTAGTTTTGTAACTACAGTTCTTATAATGCCTTGGGGGACACAAACAGGAAGTCTAATATTGAAACATCTTAAGACCTGACTTTTTTTTGTGTGTGTGTCTATTGCCGTGTCTCATACGTGCTATTTTGAGTGTATGCTTGCGTTCACACTGACATGTATGACTATATGCAATGCACAAGAAGTACTCACATGGTGGACTTAATACTGTCAAAAAGTTGAGTGTAGAAAGCTATACACTTTTCACCCTCAATGTTTGGAATCTTGGCTATGCAGCGGAGGACGAGGGACCACCAAACAATTTTTGTCCACTAGGAGGAATACACTGGCAGTGCAGATGGTGATATAAATGCTAGCTAGCTAGCTAAGATTTTTTTTTTTCAGACACTGGTGTCTCTGGAGTTGTTTGGTGTTCAGTTGTCTTTACTGTAGCACTATACAAGACTTGTGGTCACAGGTTTGTCAAGTTTTTTGCTAAATGGAGCAGCTATTAGAGCCCGACCCATGTAGGATTTTTAACACTGATACCGATACCAACATTTGGTGATTTAAAAATCCGATATTGGCCGATACTGCTTTTGTCATTCAGACACACAAAACATAAACAGATTTCCCTAACACTTATGTGTAGTTATGTGTAGTCATTTATTTACTCGTTTACACTCTTCTCAGATCAGCTGGTTGTTGTTTTTATGTTGTTCTAAATAGGCGTGTTGCAAACAAGGAAGTTGCAGAGTACCCTCTGGTGGACAAATTATGCAACATCAACATTCACAACATGGTTCCTTACGTTTTGTTTTAAAACATTCATTTATCAGCCGTTAAAAGCGCCGATACTGATTAATCTGCAAATATCTTATGTTGGCTGGTAATATTAGCCCGCCAATAAATCGGTCGAGCTCTAGCAGCTATTGGGACAATTACATGTTAAATGCTGCAATCATAATGTCTGATAAGTGCACACTTTGCTGTGTTCACTTTCAGATACTTTGCTCTGTCAAAACTCACACACTGCGCAATAGATACAGCGTGTACATGGTGTACAACATTAAAATGTACTAGCAGAAATTGAGACACTGTGCTGATTTATTTTCATTCAAAGTACACAAAATCAGATGGATATTCGGAGCCCTGAAGCAAAGAACACATCACCAGCCCATCCCGCCTGAAGTTTACTTTATGAAAGATTACAGATAAAAAATCTGAAGTAAAATACAGCTCATCCAAACTATCCCTACATTGCCCCAATAGCTTCCCCCTTGGTGAAACCACAAGCAGCAGCTGTTGAAGAGGGTAAAAGGGCTTAAGGTCCAGCTGCACCCGATTCCTGCGGAGAAGGAATCTCAGACGGAAAAGATTAGTAAAAGATATGTGTGGATTTTAATATGTGAGCTTGCAGTGCAAACAGTGCAGTGAACTGAGAAAATGAACATATGGAACAGGCTGGCAACACTGATACCTTAAAGACAACTTTAGAAACAATACAAGAAACAATAGCTGTCTCCGAAGTGAGAAGGTACATTTTTCCAAGTCTACATTTTTCACCAAATATGCCATGAGATGCTTAAAGTTTCTTTTTAAATGGATTCAAAAATTCCTGTTTGCCATTTTTTTAGCTGTGTTCACCGCATATTCTGTTCCTTTCTTACACACTGACCTTTTGAGGAAAACCTATAGGTAATGAACAAAATCCACCTATTCATTTAGTCAACGTTTCTTAAACATGTGGAGAATACCTTACTCTAGAAGGGGTTGCTGTGGTTTCTCAATCTGCTTGTTACGTGATAAAGTATCAACTCCATTTCTTGGCTCAGTTCTGTACTGCACTGGTTGAGGTTTTTGTGTCCTTTCAGCATGACGTAGTTCTGTGTTCCTTTTTTTTTTGAAGGCATAAGTCATAGAAAACAATTTAGCTGCCATTCTACTCCTGTGCAGTTTTTTATTAGCCCACTCATGTGTAGCATGCTCTCAAGTTACATTTTAAAAGCCTTAAGGCTCACGGTGTCCTGGAAACCAATATTTTATTGCATCAAAAATCAATCACTGTTGATTTCTGTGTGGATATTAAGCTTAGGATCCTATTTGGTGGAAAATAATTTATTCAATAATGCAGTGACATTAGTCTCTAACCACATTGTAGATGGTAGCTGAAACTTTTGGCTGTAGTTTTATTTGTTTTTAATGTCTTCTTCCTACAGCCTAAAACTTGCCAGACACTGGCAGTGTTGCCTAATGACACTTCTGTAGGTAGCTATGGGGTACAGCTCATAATATGTTAAAGAGCCTCACTATACTGAACTCCAAAACATTGCTATTTAGTTTTTTATCCACTATTTACGTCCAAAGTTGTAGCAGTACTGTCCATTTAAAAAAACAGCTCAGCCAGAGCATGCATATGATTTTTAGATGTGAACTAACTAGTTAGCTTACTACCATCTTCTAACTCTGCACACTCTTGTAAGTCCTGTTTCTCACGAATGCCTGGATGCTATAATTGATTGTAACAACAGGTATAATTATCATTGTACTGGAGCTGAAAGAATCTGGACTATATTTAATCTTCACTGGCACCTTGGTGCTTGTTTGCACCAACTAAAGGGTAACAAAGTGGCATGTGGACCTGGAAATGGCTAATTATATCAGACTTAACAAGTAGACAGCATGGTAGCAAGGTCACTGCGTTTACGGTTTCGTTCAGTGACTGGCTTCAACGAGGAATTGGACTGTATAAAAGAAATACAGACTCTCTGAAAAATGCTACTTCCTCCTCTCATGTTGGAATGAGGGCAGATTAGAGGATACATTGACTTGCATCTTTAGGCCCAAAATGGTATTATGTGATGTATGAGCCAACAGTAGCTAGTTAGCATGCTACTTCACCAGATATCACCGTTATACAATACATAGGCATCTATGACATAACGTCATGGCTTTTAATTCTTCAAACTATGCTGATAATGAATTTTTATTTATGTTTTAAACAGTTTTTAATCAAATAGACTTACATATACTTTTAGACTGGTTCCCTCTGTTGTGACTCTGAGTATAATGTGGGTGTTTCTCTCTCTGGATTAACAACGAAGCACTGAAAAGCAGCAAGTTTGTAGAAGTGGGCCCTCTGTCATGCCTAGACCCAGGGATACCCCCTTGCAGTGTAGCCACACATGGAACATGTGGGATACCTAACTCCATGTATCTCTTGTGCTTACAGACCTAAGGGAAAATATGGCTATTTTAGCAGGTTTCAAAGAGCAACCAGAAAAGTCTTCTTGATTTCTGCTGTGCTCTGATCTCCTCAAACTATGGTAGAGGGTTCTATCACTGTTTAACTCTCTATCTGACAGACACACACTCACCACAAATCATACATAGGATACAAGCACATTATTTTTAACATTATATTTTTATATTTTTTTATGCTAAAATATAATTCTTGTTATTATCCATGAATTTTTGAATTTGCCGTTTTACAAAAAAGCAGAAAAAATAGTGAGGCACATTACTATATTTTAATTAAGATGCCAAATTACATTTATTTACTTGCATTACATTAGTCTTAGTGGTTGAATATTATGGTTGATTAATTTCTGACTTCTCAGAGAAGTCCAGTGTGCCAGCTCAAATTTGGGTATAAAAATGTGAATTCAGTTTGAAATTCCTCACGCTGGTTCTGCTGGAGGTTTTTTCCTGTTAAAAGGGAGTTTTTTCTTCCCAAAGTCGCCAAGCGCTTGCTCATATGGGGTCGTCTGACTGTTGGGGTTTACTCTCTAATACTGTAGGGTCTTTACCCAACAATATAAAGCACCTGAAGGCAACTTTTGTTGTGATCTTTAGTGCCGGAGAACTAAATTTGGAATACTTTCTTGTACTTGCTAAAGCACTTTGCATAACACTGTGCTAATTTAGAGTGCTATTATTTTGTTTGAAATCCAAGTGCAGATGCTAAATCTAAGATGCAAAATCTACAAGGGAAAACATTTTGGAATGCAACCCCTGAATAATAATTTATGAGGGAGTGGAGAGTGAATGAGAAAGAAATGCCGGTATTGTTTAAAAAAAAAAGAAAAAAAAAAGGAGAGTTTCCCATGTTTTTTTTAGAAACATCTGCAGCTGCTTAAGTCTCTAGAACAATGGACAGCAGGAATGAGAGGGGAGGGGAGGTGAGACAGAGAAGGACACACAAAAATAGAGATTAAAATAAGAAAGAAAATGCTGATGAATGGATGATTGCTGTTTCTGCCTACATCCTACTGGGCCTTAGGAAACCCACCTCCTGTCCCAGCAGGAAAACCGTACGACGTTTCAAATTATTCATCACTCAAGTCAACTTGTTTAAGGGGGACAATTAAGGCCCAGTGTACATGATTCAAATTCATCTTCTTTAATTACAGTAATAAATCTAATTTTTAACCAGTCTGTACCAGATGGCTGGTACCAGTGGTACCAAAGAGGCCTCCAAGAGAAGAAACATCTCCTCAAAATTTCTTGACAATGAGCTGGCACTGAGAGTCAAGGTGGGAAAACATAGAGGCAGACACTGACAGCTGGCCAGGCAGTAGCTGGATAGAAGGTGACCCTAAAGGGGAGCATATGAGTTTACACCACTTGGGGTGAAGCCAACTTTTCTAGGATCTGACTCCTTGTTTCCTCTCTGTTCGTTTGGCTCTTTCCCTTTAAATCAACACTAAACCAGAGACAGCGTTTGAAGTCTTGTCAAACTGATTGTTGCTGCTAGCTGGTTAGCTGCCCACGGTCGTTATTTTCAGCTGTTATACTTTTTAAATGGCCTCCTTAGTCTTCATTAGGTTGCTATGGTAACAGACCTGATAGCGGGTGGATGAGTAGGCAACCACACATACTGTAGTGTCTATTGATTCAGGAGAAAAAGGAGCAAACCACTGACATGCACAAGATGACACACTTCCTCAAGTCAATTTCATAATCAGCTTAAAGGTTACATAATTAAATCTCTGAAGCTGCAGTGCAGAGATCTGTGGCCATTATTAGTATTAAACAATAACTATTACTATTTATACAGGGTTGTTTACTAGCACTAGATATACAAATGTATAAAGGCCCAGGGAAACTGTGGAATAAGCAGCGTCTCAGCTGATTCAACTATTTTGGGAGACTGTTATAAGAATCAGGTCTGGTTGCGCGCCAGTGTGGAATCTCTTGTTCTTCTCCTGTGTCCAACGGAAAATGACCCCTACCTTGTACTCCGAGGTCGTGTCTAATTTGTTTGGCTCTCCGTCTGTGTAGCCCTGGTGGGAGCTCTCTGTCTGCCTGGCACTGGCTCTTTGGACCTGCTTAATTGGTTGGATGACTAACTCCTGAGGCCCAACAGGGGGAAACAGAATAGATGTCTGCCTCAGTGTTACTGTGGCGATTATGCTTCTGAGGTCTGCTGCTAAAATTCATACAACTGAGTTTTCTCAAATCCCACACAGACCCCATTTAGTGTAAGTCTGCAATTCTTACACAGCCCGATGATTTTTTTTTTAAGGGGGTGGTGGTTGTCTTTGTCAAAATTGACAGCTCAACTGCAGCTAGCTAGCTAAACTTAAATTTATGAACTGGTTTAAAACTCATATTTCCATCTGACATATTTTAAAATATGAACCCAGTGAAAGTGGGCTTCAGTTATTAGGTTATATATTTTACAGATTTTACAGTGTTTGTGGATTAACAGTGTTTGTGGGAACTGTACATACAATTTGATTAATTAGCTAATTAGCCTACAAAATGATATACACAGATCATCCACAACATAAGTTGAAGTGAATCTCTTTACAATACGGGGTTCTGCTGGAAAACCTTGGGTCCTTGCATTTGTGTGGAAGTTACTATAATATGTATCACCAATCACCTAGATGTCTAAGTTCTCAGTCATCCAGGTCATGGTGGTTTTGAGAGCTTGAAAAGAAGGCAACTGGACACCAGTTGCCCAATCTGCAGAGGCCCACAGGACCCAAAGGATCCACTGCCAATGTCCAGGTGCCAGACTTCACTGGACACCCTCAGAGGTCCCATGTGTTCACAGCATGAGGTGGACCTACACAATATGAGGCAAGTGGTTTTAATGGTGTGGCCGATTGGCTCTTTCTGGTACCTGACACCTCAAGAAATCCAAAACAGGTTTGTTGACTGTCATTAGTTGCTTAACTATGACTTAACTATGTGGAGCAACTTAGCAAACAGTCCATTATGAGGTGCATTCAAAAAGTTAATCACTTCAAAAAAATTTACGGTATCTAAATGTCCTCCTCAAGATCATCTTCTCTTTAACACCTTAGGACCGCTGCTATTTTTAGATCTCTCCCGCCACTTCCATCCGTCTCTTTGCACTTGTGCTTCTGTGATATTCCTCCAGTTTGTCAAAACTGCGATCCACCAACTTGATTTTCATTTTGTAGACGTGAATGAAGTGGCAGGGAGCGGCAAATCTGGTGAACACGCTGGGTGTTAAATTGATAGGTAATGAAACTTTAGCTAAATGCTTTCTTTTTAACTGTTAATAACAATAAAAGTATAATTAATGTTAATTATGATAATACCGCGTGCATCACTGATGCTAAAGGACACCTTGTAGGTCTCTCTGAAGATACCTGCTTTGACTAAATGGCAGCCTGGGTATGAGAACAGCTTCTCTGACCAATAATAAAACCTTTATCACAAATAAACAATATTATCTGGTAATGATTAACAAATACGTAACATAGTATATAAAATGTTATGTATGCTGATGTTATTAGAATGTCCCCGTCTTGTAATTGTCTCTTAGCTATAATACATAAAACAACATATAATTCATAAAATTTGTTTTATTACACATACTAATGACAAAAATGACCATAAATTAGAACATTAGTAATGATTAGTAAACAATAGTAATTATCATTTCATTGTTTGCTAACAATAATTATTTATTAAAGATAAGATAACTATATATATATAATATAATATAATATAATGTATAAGTGTTACCAAAAAAGGCCTCCATTTTAATTGAGCTGTGTACATATGAGTGCAAGATGGAACACACACTACCAGTACAAGTTGTGTCCTCTGGACTTTGAACTCTGCGCTGACAGTCTCACCCTGGGGGATAATTCACGGTGCAGGTTCACGGTGCAATCCCAGAGCGAGCAGTAAAAGATGACAAAATTAAACTTCCTGGGGGCGATCTAAAAATAGCAGCCATACTGAAAGCGTTCCAGAGGTGCACTAGAATGTGAACTTGAAGGAGGGAATCACCCAAATTTCAAAGATTTATGGTTTTTGACTTTCATGGGCAGATTCCCTGAACTTTTGTACATGTGGTTGGTTTACATTGTCATAACTGATGCAGACTGCCACATGGGTATGGGAAAAATCTGAACTGCATGTCAACCACATATTCAACGCAGAAGGAAGAAAACAGATGAAGCAACTTCAGCTTTTTCCATCATTGTAATGTCAACTGTTGCCTCTTTTCCAAGTGAATTTTCCCTACAAGTAACTGATGATCAAAAACATCAGACTCCCAGTAACACCCTCAGTAACACCTGCTGAATATAAATTTTCATCACCGGTGAAAAAGTGGCACAGTCGTAAACTTTGCTGAACTGCAACTGATAAAAGCTGTTTGCAGAGTAACTATAAGAGCAGCTGGAGAATGTATGTCTTTTACCGGAATGAGGGCGCGGTCTGTCGTGTTTAACAGCGTACGCATTAATGAGAGGCAGAGTAGAAAGAGAGAGAGGGCGAGAGAGAATGTGACGTGGTAGTCTGGAGATGGTTCTGATTGAAGAATACCCCTGGGGATGCAACAAAGCTGGCTCTGCTTCCTGTGGTCTAAGAAAATATAGAAACAGGATATAACATCACGGAAAATAACAAACAGCAGGGAAGTTACATCACAGTGTGGGGGGTCAGGGGTCAGGATTAACCCAGGCAACTGGGTTGTGTTCAAAGAGAGGTTTTTGGAGCATTAAGAATTCTGGATATTTAGACCGGCAGTCAGTTTGAGTAAGTGGTTTTCTGTGTTGTTTCAGGTAAAGTAAGATTCTCTAACTGCTTGATGTAAACATAGTTAGCTTCAGACATGAAATAAGTTTAGTGTCATTAGAGCTTAATTTTATATAGCAGTGAATAGCAGTCAATCTGTTGCCAAATCAAGAAAACCTCAGCAATCCCCAGCACACGGAGATGTTTTATGTTTGTGGGAGCAGCAATAACATCAGCTATTTGTTTGACAGAAGAGAACCAGGCGCAGGAGCCACCAAACCAAAAAAAAAAGAAAAGAAAAAAAAAGCCAATATAAAGTTATTAAAAAAACATAAAGCAATTGACATGGTGTGGAACTAAAAGCACAGAAGTATTGCCAAAAATCTAGTTATGATTCTTTTTATATCAGTCTCTGATCACTGTGATGCATCTTTGTGGCAAAGCTTTACATCAACCTCCTGGTTTTAAGGCTTATTTTCTTTTCCATCCATGGTTTCTTTCTGTTTTTTTTCTCCACGTCTCTTAGAGAAGGTCACCTGTGTAGTGGGCCAGACTGGATCCTGTAAATGTCAGTGAGTTTACTGTTACATTTTCTTCTTTTGCTATGACTGGTATGTGGCTTTGTAAATACTCACACTCGCATACTAATGTGACCATTCTGCGGATATCCTTCTTCATATAAAGATGTTTATCAGCCGAGCCTACTATGTTGATTCCCAGATGGTTAAAAGAAATAATAACGCTTTAATTTGTAAATACATTGATCTCTCTCTCTCACACACACACACACACACACACACACACACAGAAATCTCTGTTTGTCCTTCAGTGACAGATAAAAGCTGAGTAACCATCAAAAGGCACAAGGTTACCACCTGTGATGATGAAGCAGAACAAAGGAGACACACATTATTCAACCGTGTGAGTGGGAAACAGCCACTGCGAACTGCGTTAAGAGGTCACTGTATCGTAAATTGTTAACCACATTTGTGCTCAGGGCTGTCCTTTTCTGGCAGTAAAAAGGTGCTACAACATATGTGCTGATGGGCCGAACTGTTTTAAAATGTATGTTTATCGTTTCTTTTTTGAAGGAAAAAATCAAGTTAGCTAATGTATCTTACTAAAATACTATTTTGAACAAAGGTCAAAATTAGACAATGGAGCCAAACTATACAGTTTACATATCATCACAAAAACATGGCAAATTCAAAGAAAAAAACAAAAAAAAGGGAGACACTGGGCCTTACTCACAAATATGTGAAACTGAATCAATAGTGGAAAAAGCCAGAAAAGGCACAGCTTTCAATAGTGTTTCCTCGTGAGTGACGATGGTAAAAAACAAACCAAACCAAACAAACAATCAAACAAACAAACAAAAAAAAAAAACACCCTGTTTGCAATACCCGAGGTGGTTTAAGTATACAGTATATTTAAAAATAATTTTAAAAAAGGAAAAATGAAAAGTCTAACATTAAAGTTGATGTGAAAAAAGAGTATATCTGAACATAGATCAGACAAAAAAGAAGGAAGAAGGTGGAGGAGCACCTCATGTGCCAGCCCAAGGAAAGAAACTCACTGCAATTATTAAAAAAAACAAACAAAAAACCCCCCAAAACTTCATAAGTAAGATATTGACAAGAAATTTTTAAGTGATGTCATTAGGCAAGGTGTAAGTTGTTTTAAATGCATGTGTTCAAAAAAACAAAAAAAAGATCACAACTGTCACACTGTATGCAGTCTCAGACTGCTTGGACTTTTAACAAAGTGAACGTGGCTGAGAGCTACTTATGCTTTATTCTGATACTTCATATAAATAAACTCACAGCAGTGCTTAACAAATTTATTAGCCACCACCCAGTGTAAGGTTTATGCCACAGCTGCCCTAAATTAACAGTATTGGTAATTACCAAAATCATTTTTTATGTTTCTGTAATGGTTAATCCACCAGTATGCGTGAGCTCTTTAATTGAAATGATATATTTAATGCTAAAATATAATTACTGTTTTTATCCGTGAATTTTCAAATTTACAGTTTTACCAAAAAGCAGAAAAAAAAAATAGTAAAGCACATTATTATTTTTTGATTAAGATGCCAAATTACAGTTATTAACTTGCATTCCTGAACAGAAAAATTAGTTTTAGTGGTTGAATGTTATGCTTAATTCACTTCTGACTTCTCAGAGAAGTCCAGTGTGTCGGCTCAAATTTGGGTGTGAAAACATGAATTCATTATGAAATTCCTCACTCCTGTTCAAAATGGTAAACCGTCGAGAACTCACTGAAAAGGAAAGAGTCCACACTGAAGCACTTCCTGATGCTGGATGGTCTTTCTCTTGAAATTAATGACAGGTGGTCTAATAAATTTGTTAAGCACTGTACACTAATTCAACTTAATATTTGTTTTAATGGTTCTCAAATATCAATATCCCAAAGTCCAATTTTGTCCTTTGACAATTAAATCCAAATAGCATATCAAGTGTATCTTAATGCATGTTATGTTGCAGATTTAAAAAAAAACACAAAAAACACAAACAAACTCTACACATAGGTTTGTTTTTAAGTTCGAGTTAATACTCATCACAGAATGACCAAAAATACGAGAGGAAATCACAGTGTAGATAATTGATCACACAGTATGAAAGCATATTATAAATAGTGGAGGAAAGTCATAAACAGTATTTGTCAAGTCAACAGAAAAGATACTCATACCCTGCGAAACACTAATCTGTGTGGGCTTACAGCAGTTCTATCTGTGTTGTGAACAGCTGCTACAAAAACAGACAAGCTTAAACATAACAAAGAAAGACATCTACTTCAATCCCTCTCCATGATAGCATCTGCCGTTGTGACAGCTCACCTTAAATGCACAGCTTCACAGAGGGTACTGCAACCCAATACTGCATTCAAGTGATTTTTTTTAGTGACAATTCAGTGATAGCGCTCGTCTCCTTTCGCCTCACATACCCTAGTAAGGCATGCATCCTCCCTGCCAAAGATCTCTGCAAGCACAGAGGAATTCTAAGTAGTTATGGATCTGAGGTCCATCACCTCATAGCTGCCACACAGTCATGTGTACCAGTCCCATTGGGAAATAATTCACTTGCTATATTGTGAGTATTTCAGTACATTTCATGTGAAATTTAGAGAAACAAAATACTGTAAAAATACCATAAAAATTTGATTGCACTATGTAACAATTTTTAAAAAAATATTTTATCCCTGGGTAATAAGTATATTTTCGTGATCGCTTATGTCTCAAAAAGAGAGAAAATATATATTATTCTTCTCAAACTTTACTTTTGTGACCAGGACAATAAAATGTGTAAATTTAATTACAAATTACTGGTCACAAAAGCAAAGTTTGAAAAGAATAATGTTGGTGGTCTGCAAAAACATTTACATTTGCCACAAAATCCCTGTCATGATCTTTGATAGCAACATATTGTATCGCTCACCATGTATTAGACAGAATTTATTTATTAGGTCTTTTTTCTGGCTCATTTATGCCACATGCTGTATTCATGTCATTAAGTTCTCAGTTTTTTTAAAAAAAAGTTTGTCTTGCTTTTGTTTTACTTTGTGTTTTTTTTTAAATCCTCACTGTGTGGGCTTCTAAGTTTCTCAACTGAGTCAAGCCGTCAGCTAGTAATATTTTGCTGTCTTTCTCCTCAGATATACTGTGTACTTTTATTTTTATCGACATCATCACCTTCCTCTTGCTGACATGAAACATGCAAACCTCTGACACACAGCACAGAGTCAACATCAAACTTCCCTTTGTTTGTAACAGAGAAAAAAAATACACATAAAAAATATTTAAATCACTCCAGCACAATTTTTATTTGGAATGCCCACTATCAGTATCCTAAGTGAGTGAGTGACCACAATTATGGAGTGTCTGGCCAGTGTCGCAGTGTACTTTTATTTTTCTGCTGAAAAAAGTTTATTTTCTCAATACTTCCCAGTGTGAGAACTGAAGGACACAAATGGAAGGAATCCCAATACTGCTAACCGCACGTTCAACTAAGGCCAGAAATATGGAATTATTTAACTTACAGAGCCGATAACATGTAGACCACCAAGCAAATACGACTATTAAAGATAAAAAGTAAATAAAGCTCCTCATGCTTTTACTTTTTTTTACACCCTGAAGATAATTTACGAAGGGTAAGCAGTGAGTAGGAGTACGCAGTGTAGTGAAATTCACTCAGATAAACATTCTCACGCACAGGCAGAAAAATTCTCAGCAAACCTCTGACAAGTATTCTCTAGCAAGGAACTCCATCTTTTGTCTCGTGTCCTGCATGACATGGCAGTGTGTGTGAGTGTGAATTCCATTCTGCAGCTAAAAATAGAACATCTGTTTCCCATAGTTCCTCTGAAGCAATGCATGGGAGCCTATAGACCAAGGCTATCCTTCAAAAATGATCTGTGAGTGTAACCTTATGTGGGACCTTTTAGCTGCAGGCGATCCTTCAGAGCCTTCTGCTCTCCTCTGGGCCTGGATTTCAGCGCAGTGACCTACGACCTCTTCATAAAGAAGCCCTTTGGAGAATGACAAAGAGCCTGACCGACCAGCTGTCCCTCTAAACTACCATGATCATGTGTCTGTCAGCAGCATGTACATGACAGAGACGAATGCTTTCGCAGAGGATGGAGGCTTAAATTATTTATACATGTTGCTCTGGAGCTAATTTTTTTGTTAAATATATTCCCATTCCTGTTCTCTTTTGTCCAGTGTGTTCTGCATAAACAACAGATATAAAATAGCTTAAATAAAACCTAAAACAAACTGTTAACACATTATAACCAAAACCTTTTTGCTTTTCAATAAAACTCACCCCACAATTAAAAATTCCACTTCCAAGATCTAAACTGAAGACTGCCATTCCAGAGCAGTTTTCCAAACAACCGGTGAAATAATTACACAAGTCTATTAATAGACCTCACGCCATAATTCTGAAGAGTCCCAGGTCACAGTGCTGGAAGCCACTCTTGTCACACAAACAGGCAGGTAACAATGTATCCTTCCTGATCCCAAAATCCACAAATAATCCGATGTAATTATAGCAATAAACTATAGAGCTTTTGCAAAGCTGGTACGCTCATGAAATGAAACACATTCTCAATATGTCTGATATGTCAAGTAACGGCTAAATTCTGCGTGTCTTTACAATGTGACTAATCAGAGATTCAAACAACTGCAGACATGCACCTTCAAAGTACATGTAGCGAGGATGGCATACACATAGTAGTTTGTTGGCAGTGATGGTGTCAGGGTGCAGGTTAAAGAAAGTAATGTTTTACTTCATTGAATGTAATGACAACAAAATACTGCTGTACCACGACGCTAGATGGATGTGTCACACATCCATCTAGCGTGGTGGTGCTATGGCAGTCAATGAGTAAGAACACTTCACCCAGAGTGAACTTCAAACTCAAACCACAACGCCTCGGCAGAGAAGTGTAATTGTCTCGTAAGTAGCCTGGTCCTTTTTGTTTTGACCTTTACGTTGAGTGCACATAAAGCAGTGAAAAATGTCAGAGCAGCCTAAGTGCAGTAATCACAGCGGCCGGCATTTCCACACTCAAGTCAAATGTGTTTCTCAGCACCTGCCCCATCAGTAACATTGGTAATTTATACTGCACACACACAGAAACTAATTCTGTGTGAATAAAAGTGCCACTGTGAATATATATGTATATTAATATGCATATCTTCCAATTTACCCAGTGAAGTTTTAGCAGTGATGTGAGTAGCACTCTTGCCATGTTTATGCGAGTGGGCCCATACTTTAGAAGTGTTTCCACTTCAAATTAAGGCCACGTGCTACACAAAAGTGTAAATTATACTATAACACTTTGGTTTTACCCATTAAACAAACCATCAGTGGTGCTGTAGAATCAATGTTTGCCTGAGCAAGTACCTTTATTGATTTTGTGGCATGTTCTGCTGTGTGTGTATGATGATTCATGGGCATCAAAAACATTTCTGCTGACTGCAGAATGAATTTCGAAAAATGAAAATACCTCAGTTTCCAATGAAACCAGCATGAGGTGCCTTTACAGTAGACACATTATGCTAATTTCTACTTTTACTCTTGGGCTCAAACAGCTTTTCATTATTAACAGATCAAAAAAACCCTTATTTATGTTAATCTGAGTCATCCTCAGCATCCTCTCAAGTCATTTAGTGCCTTAAACAAGCCATTTTAACTCCTGTCCCTTTAAGGCCACCATTCCTCAAAGCCAATGTTCTTTTGACTGGCTACCCCTCGGCTTCACCTCTGTAAACTGAATATGGTGCTTGTGGGCACTGCCTCCTTTGCCTCCAGGTGTGGAAGTTCCAAACACCTAACAAAAAAAAAAAAAAAAAAAAAAAAAAAATCCCATAGG